>MDKJ01235167.1:0-28659 GCA_005239525.1 Nicotiana knightiana
ATCCTATATTACTTGTCGACCACGTACACTTGCGTGTGCATTGGGAAATCAACCAACAAGAAGCATCACAATATACTGTGTAAGAATCCGAACCAGTAGGCAAAACTAGTACCAGAGATGTGGTCAATGCTGACTTGAGCTTCTGAAAGCTCTCTTCACACTCATCAGACCATCTGAATGGATCACCCTTCTGGGTCAATCTGGTCAAAGGCGAAGCAATAGAAGAGATTCCCTCCACAAAGTGACGGTAATATCCTGCCAAACCAAGGAAACTCCTAATCTCTGTAGCTGAGGGAGGTCTGGGACAACTCTGCACCGCCTCTATCTTCTTCAGATCAACCTCAATACCCTCACTAGACACCACGTGCCCCAAGAAAGCTACTGAACCAAGCCAAAATTCACACTTGGAGAATTTTGCATAAAGCTTCTCCTCCCTCAACCTCTATAACACAACACCCAAATGCTGAGCATTCTCTTCCTAACTACGAGAATAAACCAGGATGTCATCACTGAACACAATGACGAAAGAATCAAGGTAAGGCGGGAACACGCTGTTCATCAATTGCATGAACGCACCTGGGTCATTGGTCAACCCAAATGACATAACTAGGAACTCATAATGACCATATCTGGTCGTGAAAGCAGTCTTCAGGATGTCTGGGCCCCGAATCTTCAACTGATGATAACCAGAATGCAAGTAAATCTTGGAAAATACCCTGGAACCCTGCAACTGATCAAATAAGTCATCTATACGAGGCAAAGGATACCGGTTCTTTACCGTAACTCTATTTAGCTGCCGATAATCAATACACACACGCATGGACCCATCCTTCTTCTTCACGAACAACACCGGTGCACCCCAAGGTGACACACTAGGCCGAATGAACCCCTTATCTAGGAGTTCCTGAAGTTGCACCTTCAATTCCTTTAGCTCCGCTGGTTCTATACGAAGGTGGAATAGAAATAGACTAGGTGCTTGACACCAAGTCAATACCAAAATAAATATCCCTATCAGGTGGCATGCCTGGCAGGTCTGCAGGAAACACGTCCGGAAAGTCACGGACCACAGGAACCGAATCAATAGCGGGAGTCTCACCACTGACATCCCTCATAAAGGACAGATAAGATAAACACCCTTTCTCAACCATGCGCTGAGCCTTCAGGTAGGAAATCACCCCGCTAGGCATATACTCAGAAGAACCTCTCCACTCAACCCTCGGACACCCTGGCATAGCTAAGGTCACAGTCTTAGCGTGACAATCAAGAACAGCATGATACGAAGATAACCAATCCATGTCCGATATCACATCAAAATCGACCATGCTGAGTAACAGTAGGTCCACTCGGGTCTCCAGACCCCTAATAGATATCATGCACGACCGATACACACGGTCCACAACAATAGTATTGCCCACCGGAGTCGACACATGAACAGAGGTGACTAGAGACTCACGGGGCATATCCAGAAAACGGGAAAAATATAAAGAAACATAGGAATATGTAGAACCAGGTTCAAATAAAGCCAAGGCATCTCGGAAACAGACTGAGACAATACCTTCGATCATGGCATCTGAGGTCATAGCATCTGGCCTGGATAGAAATGCATACATGCGGGCCTGACCTCCCCTCGCTCGACCTCGCCCTCTAGGGTGACCTCTGGATGACTGACTACCACCCCTGGCTGCCTGGGCAGGTGGTGAAGTAACTGGAGCTGAAATCGAGGGCTGGCCCCTCTGATGAGAAGAACCACCGGAACAGCAGGGACAGCAAGGGCACTGCCTCCACATGTGCCCAAACTCTCCACACTCAAAACAACTCCCTGGAGCTGGAGGCGGGGACTGATAGAAACCCATGGCACTAGAACGGCCACTATAAGACTCTTACATAGGAGAACTTTTAACTGGGGTGCTCGAGCTGCACTCTGAGCTGGGAGGGAACCAAATGAAGTACGGCTTGGCTGAGAACCACGGGGACCGTGCGCCGAAGATGCACCACTATACGCTGGGCGGGCTGACTGAGGAGGCCTGAATGAACGGCCCCTACCCTGCTGAAAATGCCCCCTGAAGGGAGCACTACTAGAACTGCCCGATCCACGAGACCTCTTGGCCTCCCTCTCCTCCCGCTCCTGGCGGCGAACTGACTCAATATCTCAAGCTATGTCAACAACCTGCTCGAATAAAGCACCTGATACTCTCTCCCGAGTCATAAATAGCCGGAGCTGATAAGTAAGACCATCTACAAACCTCCTCACCCTCATCAATAGGGACAATATCAGAAGCATGCCTAGCCAACTCGGAAAACCTCATCTCGTACTGAGTAACTGATAACTCTCCCTGGCGCAGCTGCTCAAACTGCCTGCGCTGCTCCTCTCTGTGGGACTGAGGAACATACTTCTCCAAAAAGATCGTGGAGAACTGCTTCCAGGTGAGAGGTGCTGAACCAACCCGCCTACACCTCTCGAATGACTCCCACCAAGTAAAGGCAACACCCGCAAACTGAAATGTAACAAATGAGACCCCATTGGTATCAAAAATACCCGCAGTACGTAGTATGCTCTGGCACTTATCTAGAAACCCCTGGGCATCCTCGCCCTCTGTACCGCTGAAAGTCGGAGGCTGAAGTCTGCTAAACCTCTCCAACCTACGCTGCTCGTCCTCAGGCATAGCAGGGACCACATAATCCTGGACCGGAGCAACTGGCTGAGCTGGGGATGCTCGCGGTGCCTGAATACCCCGTACAGCCTGCTCAGGTGTCCGGGCAGCTGGAGTCTGATTGCCTCCCCCGACCTGAGCTGTGGCGGTAGTAGAAGACATGGCGACTGCCTGAGCCAAGCTGGTGCACACTGTCAATATCTGAGATAGGCTCTCTTGAAGACCTGGAATAACAATAGGCGCTGCCGGTGCTTGAGCCTATCCCGCTGGAGCATCATTGGCGGGAACCTGACCCTGAACGATAGGGGGATCCTGTGGTACTGTCCAGGCTGCTGCGCGGGCTAGCCCATACCTCTACCACGACCTCGTCATGTCGCTAGTCTAGCCGGTGTCTGGTCACCCTGATCGGTATTGCGTGTCCTCACCATCTGTGAGAGAATGAAACAACGTAAGTTTAGATTTCAAGAATCAATAGATTAGCACGAAAGAGTTCAAGAAAGATAGAAATGTTTCCTAAGAGTCTACTAAACCTCCTCATGACTGTTGAGTCCTATGTAACCTAGGCTCTGATACCAAACTGTCACGACCCCAAATCCTAAACCGGCCGTGGTGGCGCCTATCGTGGAACTAGGATAGCCAGCAATCACATATTTACAGTTTCTTTAAAAAACCCAACCAATTTCAAGCATTTCATAAAATATACAGAGTTTACTAAATACATTAGGCCAATTAACAGTGAAACCAACCCCAAAACCCGGAGCCAACATGTCATGAGCATCTAAGAGAGATAAGCCAAAAAGGTATACTATCATAATACAAAACCTCCGAATAAATAGCTAGATACAACAAGAAGGGAAAACAGAGATGTTGCAGACACTGAACAGCTACCTCTATATCCCGCACTCCGGCTCCGCACGGCATAGATAGCTAATGCTCGGTATCTGCACCTGAATCTGCACATAGGGGTGCAGGGAGTAATGTGAGTATGCCAACTCAATAGTAATGAAAATAAATCAAATCTAAGCGGAAAGAAAACACATAAAAATCAATATCATCAATTCACAATATGCACAACCTTTCTTTCCAACAGTATATACATAGATATATGAAATGATCATGCCTTAAAACCAACTTCAAAAAAATCCTTTTAAAAAAAATGTACATTTTCAACAATTTCAAACCGAAAGATTTAGTATGAAAATGAAATAAATCATAAGTAGCACCTCGGGCAAAAACATGAATCATAAATCGCCCCTCGGGCAGAACATCACTCAGCACCTCACAGCCACTCAATATTAGCCCCTCGGGCAACCTCACGATAACTCATGCCTCCCAATCACTCGGCACTCGGCACTCAGCACTCAGTAGGTACCTGCGCTCACTAGGGGTGTGTAAAGACTCCGGAGGGGCTCCTTCATCCAAAGCGCTAATATCAAGCCACCTTGTGGCGTATCATATCCTCACAATCAGGCCCTCGGCCTCACCCAGTAGAACCTCTCAAAAGCCCCTCGGTCGAATCAGTAAAACGGGTTACTCGACCCAAAACATCATTTTTAAATCTGAAAGTAGTGTAAATCAGGTTGAGTTTCAAAAACAGTAAGCACAATGTGACTGAGTGAAATCATCAATAAACAGTGAGGAAAACAGCAGTAAAAATCCCCCAAGAGGTCTAAGCAGATAGTCACGAGGCCCCAAACATGGCTTATAGCCCAAATATTGCAATAATATTTAGAACACAATTTAACATAAGGTTTTGAGTAAAATACGCAACTCAATAGTTGCTGCGGAGAGGACCAAGTCCAATCCAAAAACCAGTGCGCGCTACATACTCGTCATCCGACATGTGCGCCATTCTAAAATCAGTGAGAAATATGAAGTTCGGGGTTTCATACCCTCAGGACAAGATTTATAACCATTACTTACCTCTACTGGGCCACAATACAAGTCCTCTATGCTCTTGCCCATAAAATTGGCTCCCGATTGCTCCGAATCTAGCCAAAACCAGTTTAACATCATTAATATATACTAAAGGAACACAACCCAATCGAAAACTATTAATTTATACAAGAGTCTCGAAATTCGGCCAAACACGAGCCGTGGGCCCACATCTCGGAATTCGATAAAATTTACATCACTAGAAACCTCGTCCTCCCACGATTCTACACATACCAAAAATACCACAATCGGACCACAATTGCCTACCCAAATTGCCAAAAGAATTTTCCAATCCTCCACCAATTCTTCCCAACCTTTTCCTACTTCAATCATTCAATTACAAGCCTAATCCGAACAAAATAGCATAGAATCGACTTTAATAACCCGGGAACTTACCTCCACTGAAGACCCACGAATTCTCTCTTCAAATTGCGTTCAAATGAGCTCCAACCGCATGTAACAATGGTGAAATGAATAAAATTTCACGGAGGCTTCTTTTATATTTTTCTGCCCTGCAATTCCGCACCTGCGAACCTTTAATCACACCTGCGGTCCCAGGTGCGCACCTGCGAAATCCCACTAACGGACCAATTCTCGCACCTACGACCTCTTCACCGCACCTGCGGCTTCGCAGGTGCATCCAACTCCTCGCACCTGCGGACTCCTCCTGCCTAGCCTCCCTTCGCACCTGCGCATGGCCTTTCGCACCTGCGACGTTGCACCTACGGCTACCCATCCGCAGGTACGGCGAACACCAGAAACTTACACCAGCAGCCATTTGCTGCAGTTTTCCAAGTTCAAAACTCCACCAACTATCCGAAATCAATCCCGAGTCCCTCGGTGCCCCAACCAAATATACCAACACACCCGATATCATTATTCAAACTTAGTCGAGCCTTCAAAACACCAAAAACAACATGAAAATACCAAAATTACATCAAATTCAAGCTTATGAACTTTGAAACTTCCAAATTTCGCCAACGATACCGAAACCAACCAAAATACCTCCGATTGACCTGAAATTTTGCACACATACCCAAATTACAGACCTGTTCCAACTTCTGGAATCCCATTCCGACCCCGATAGCCTCTTTTCCACTACCGACCAAAAATCGCCAAAAACTAACTTTCGCCAATTCAAGCCTAATTCTACACCGGATATCAAAACTTCATTCCGAACACACTCCTAAGTCCCAAATCACCTAACGAAGCTATCCGAGCCATAAAATTCGCATTTCGAGGTCGTTCACCAATAAGTCAACTCTCAGTTGACTTTTTCAACTATTAGGCTACTTTAGGAGACTAAATGCCTCAATTCTTACCATGACCACTCCGAACCCAAACCATCTGGCCCAACACAACAGAAACAGGCTAAGCAATATATGATAAAATAGAAATGGGGGAAACAGGGTAAATCTCACAGAACGATCGACCGGGTCATTACAGAAGTGAACCTCACTTCGTTGTCCGGGACTTTTCTCTTCAGCTCTTTTTTCACCAATTTTTTTTTTCATTTGATTCTTTTCCACGCAAGTTTGTTCCTACATATAAGAAACACGTAATGAGCATATTTTTAGTTCAAAAGAGATGTGAACTCCCTCAACACACACAATAATTAATACACAAACACACTCAAGATATGCACTTTTCACCCTTTTATCACTAACTTTCAAATATAGCTACTTTGAAAAGTACTTTTATTATTTTATGTAGGCGGATTATGCTTTACTCTACCATCAGGTACATTTTGCAAATAGTTTATGCTTAAATTGGACATGGTAAAATTAAATGGGAGCATATGGAGGTCAATCCCGATAGCGATTTGGTGGATTATATGGTAAGAAAGAAATTCTTGAGTTTTTGACAACAAGAGGGACAAGGTTGTTAATTTTAAACATAAATATTTTATTCGTTTGAAAAGGTAACAGTTGTTAGATAGTTAATATATGTAGTGACATAATTATTAGTGTCCCATATTGATATTATACATTATGTAAAGTTTGAATATAAATAGTGTCACGACCCAAAATCTATAAGGTCGTGATGGCGTCGGACGTCATTGTCAGGCAAGCCAAACATTAAATAGTTAAGTTAAATTTCCTGTTTTAGCATTTTTGAAATCATTACCTTTCGCTTTATTACATAATAACTGAATAAAAATCCGTTAAGTAAATACATTGGTTTAAATATTTCATTTTAGCAAATATATCCCAACACATCCCAGAACTCGGTGTCACAAGTACATGAGCAAATTCTAAAAATTTCACAAATACTACAAGCTCGTCCGAAATACAAATTGGACAAGGAATTTTAAACTGGAAATAAATAAAATATGAGGGAGACTCTGTCAACTACGGATCACCTCCGGATGATGCAGCCCGCCTAAGTCTCCAACCAGCCACGTCGCTATGAAAGTACCTGTGCAATAAAAATGCACAGCAAGTATAGCATGAGTACAAAAATAACGTGTACTCAGTAAGTCGCCCGCCTAACCTCATAGAGGTAGTGACGAGAGGTCGAATTAGACACTCACTAAGTCCAACAAATTAATTTAGCACAATATGATATCAGTAATAGGCATACGAGGATGATAAAACAATAATCATTAGGAATAACTGTAATTCAAATAAGTACTGAAAGTAAATAAACAGTTACTACTTCCTCATTTTCCCAAAATTTCTTAAATAAATAATTACTTCTTTATTTTCTCCCAAATATCTCGTCACTTCAAAATTCAGGAAAAACATTTAACAATTTAGCATGCGCATACGGGATAAGGACAACCGGCCTGAACCATAAAAATAATCATGTTTGTGCACTGCCGAGGGTCAAACAGCATTAACAATAAGTGCACCTTTGCCATAAAATAATCATATCTATGCATTTCCGAGGGTCGAACAACCCGAACCATAAGTGCATCTTTCAATCCGCTATGGCATACAACCCGCTCCCATGAGAGTGGGGGAATAACACTCCGCTCACGGAATATAAATTGCGAAGCGATCACATGCAGTCATGCACAATCAACAGTCTACCCCGACAACGCCGGGAAAACAAATACTCAAGTAAATGACAGATTTCTCTTTTAAAAATCACAAAATAGTATTTGTATCCTTTCTCGAAATTCATTTGCCATGTTTTATAATATTTAATAATATAATCGTATCCGGAATACAATTGCCCACGGAGGAAATTCATTCTCTTTCTAGATGATTAAGAAAATGAACTCTAGTCTACTTTACAAATTCAATTACTATTTAGATTAAATTAGCAGTCTGATATTACAGGCAAGATCACAGGTACAACAGGTAAGGCATGTTAGTGGGTCCTAGACTACCCTAGCTACACACGGACTCCCGTCACCTCGTGCGTACGTATCCCCCGCAGATAGTAGCACATACTTAATTAGTTCACCTAGGGGGACAATTCCCCCTCACAAAGTTAGAAAGGAGACTTACTTCGCTCCGAAATTCCATAACCGGCTTCCAAGCCCTTCCGATGACTCCAATGGATGCACAATGCCCCAAAACTATCCAAATAACGACAAACCAATGAAAATATACTCTAATATTTTCAATAATTTAAATTATATAATTTCCCAACTCCGTTCAGTGAATTGACCAAAATGCCCTCAGGCCCACATGCCCGGAATCCGCAATTTCTCGAAGATAAACTCTACCCATAGCTTTACTAGTTCAAATATATGATTTACTCTAAATCCCATGCTCAAATTCGTGGCTAAAAATCCAAATTACCATTTTCTAGGTTTTCTTTAAAATTTCCCAATTTTTCCACAATCTTTCATGTGTAATCCATGCATAACTTGTATTAATCTTAAAATCATGAAGGAGTTACTTACCTAGTGATGCTTGGCGAAAACCCACTCTTGAAGCTCCTCAAAATCGTCCAAACCAAAAGAAAATGGAAGGAAATGAGCTAAGACCCGTTAAAATATAACACTGCCCAGCACTGCCCCTCAATGCGATCGCATAAAGGCCACTGCGATCGCATAGTCCAAACCATGTTGCCCCAAACTCTGCCTTATGCGATCGCACTCTACACTATGAGATCGCACAAGCCATTCCCAGCTGCCTCCCATTTTCCTCCTTCACGATTGCAGACTTGCCACTGCGTTCGCACAAGACAACTTTAGCCCCCCTTCAATTCCTTCTATGTGATCGCATAACAAGGGTTGCGATCGCAATGAAGTCCCAAAACCCCAGAAACAGCAGCAACAAACATGAAGGAAATTATCCTAATTAATCCCGAAACACACCCGGGGCCCCCGGGACCTCGTCTAATTACACGACTCAGTCCTATAACGTCCCACGGGCTTGCTCGAGGCTTCAAATCACATCAAACAATGCCGAAACCACGAATCGCACCCAAATCCAAACTTTATGAACTTTGAAATTTCGAACTTCCACATCCGATGCCGAAACCTATCAAATCATGTCCGATTGACCCCAAATTTTGCACACAAGTCGTATTTGACATTAAAGACCTGCTCCAACTTCCGGAATCGCATTCCGACCCCGATATCAAAATTTCCACTTCCAGTCGAATTTCTCGATAACCTTCAAATTTCTATCTTTAGCCAAATGACTTCAAAATGACCTATGGACATCCAAATTCACTTTAGATCGTGCTCCCAACTCCAGAATCACCATAAAAAGCTATTCCCAAACTCGGAATCCCAAATGGACATCAATAACAATGAAATGCGCTTCAAGCCAAACTTAGGAAATTTTCTTCAAAATACTGACTTCCACAATATACGCTGAAATGCTCCGGGGTTATCCAAAACCTTATCCGGACATACGCCCGAGTCTGAAATCATCATACGAACCTGCTGGAACCTTCAAATCCTGATTCGAAGGTCGTTTACTCACAATTCCAATCTTAGTCAATTTCTCCAACTTAAGGCTTCTGAAATGAGAATTTTCTTTCCAAATTGACTGTAAACTTCCCGAAGTTCAATTCCGACCACATCCACAAGTCATAATACCTGAAACGGAGCTGCTCATGACCTCAAACTGCTGAACGACGCGCTAGAGCTCAAAATGACCGATCGGGTCGTTACATTCTCCCCCACTTAAATAGACGTTCGTCCTCGAACGTGCCAAGAACTGCTCTGCAGTTAACTGAAATCACCGTTTAACACTCCGAACACCTGCCCATGCTACCACAACCCAGTTGAGTACATTAGCTTGATCAAATATGAAGATTTCTTCTTTTATCCATATATCAAGCTCAGTACCTAGTTCCAACACCTAAAATTTCTCTGACATGTCTAGTTCCAATATATAAACACCGTATCAACTACCACACGCTATACCAGAACATGACTGCATACCTTTGCTGAAATAGCACCATGCACCGCATAATTCATCACCTGCCCACAACGACACTCCCAGACCTTAATAGCCAAAATTCCATGAATCCGATGCTCCCAAGGTACCTTATGACATATATATACATCCTGCTATAATGCTGGCGATACCACCACGACAGAGGAGACGGGTAGAAA
Organism: Nicotiana knightiana; assembly: GCA_005239525.1. Classification (NCBI taxonomy): domain Eukaryota; kingdom Viridiplantae; phylum Streptophyta; class Magnoliopsida; order Solanales; family Solanaceae; genus Nicotiana; species Nicotiana knightiana. Next base: position 10,117 of record MDKJ01235167.1, read on the forward strand.
GTCATAACCAACTGCAGAGTTAACAAATCATTGAATATCTCATCTTGACTAGAATCATCACCTCATTATGAACCCACCGTTGGTAATTGTCCTTCAATGTATTTCACATAATCTTATCGCACTGATCCCTGACCCAATAATCTCGTCTCACCCAGTATGAACTACTCAGACAACAAATCACCCCAACATGACCAACAATCTCACATGACACCACAACGGGCCAATAGGCCATAACTCGAACATGATACATAAAGAAATGACTCAGGAAAAGACTACTCGACTCACGCAACTTATTATGAACTCTTCTCAGAAAATAGAAAGTAAAACACAAGAAAAATAAATATAGGAACCTTACTCATCATCACACTGTTGTGGCGTGCAACCCGGTCCAAATAACATACCCATGGGGGCGTGCCACCCGATCCCCTCATAAAAATTCACATAAGGAAATATACACGAATCTGAATTGCTCGCTATTCCACATTACCGAATATCGGTCACAAGCACGCTAAGTGCATAATACCATCCTGGGGAGACTGATAAGGCCATATGATACAAAAATCAAGCACGACTGAGGTGCGATATATATATATATACTCTGGATCTCAAGAGCTATCCTGCTCACATAACATCACCACTACGCAGGACCTCAATACATAAGAAATTATCGAGCCGTTTCACAACTCACACGGAAAAATCATAATATTACCTGAATTTGACGAAGACGGGACAACACATGATATCCCAACACCCCTCCTTGAGAAGCGCTATACTGAAATGAACATATCTGCCTCACATGAAACCCATAATCATATTTAAATCCATCAACAAACATCGAGTCTACCTTGCTCACACCAAACTAGGCTAATAGCCTTACCTGGGTCCATATTAACCCACTTCCTCTCATAATACGCAAGAAGAACCATCATATTCGGGACAACATCCCACAATACACAACCATCTGTAGACAAATATTGATCTCTTCAATGGTAGCTCTCTGAGACCTGTCAAATGCCTTCTCATAGTCCCTTCTCGTATTTCATATAGGCCTTTGCCCAACCTCTTCAGTGTTCTCGAGGCAAATATTGAGATTGGATCCCCCATCTAACAGAACTCTAGCAATGAAATTTTCCTCATATTGCACGGTAATGTGCACTGCCCTGTTATGATTCAAACCCTCGGGTGGCAGCTCGTTCTCGTGGAAGGTGATTTTCTGACTTTCCAGCACCTGTCCCACCATATTGGCCATTTCTCCACCAGTGATGTTGTTAGGTACATATGCCTCACTTAACATCTTTAAGAGAGCATTTATGTGCGCTTCTGAATTCTGTAGCAGTGACAGGATAGATATCTAACCAAGAGTCTTGTTCAAATTATCAGTGACTGAATACTCCCTTGCTTGCACTTTCCTCCAAAGGTTATCCGGGCCTGTTTCAATAACGGGCGGTCGTTTAGAAGCCTGCTTACTGGATTCTCCCAAACGCTCTGGTGTATAGACTCTTCTTGTTCTGGTCATTCCTTGCGCAGTGCTGGATTCTTCTATTTTGATCTTTCCTTTTCTTCTAGCTTCGGCCACATAATCCCAGGGTACAGCCTTGGTGTCGAAAGTCGGTGTGGTTGACACTGTCACTGTGAAAGGTGTGGCTACTTCCATTTCGAATGGAACAGGCACAGCTGCGGGGGGTGCCATCTCAACTTCAAATGGAACTGATGCAGCTACCTCAACCTCCACTGGAAGCTGTATTAGTACTATAATAGGATTGAGTGTGACTGCGGGTTTCTTAGGATTCTCACCCTCTTTGATAAGTCCAATTTATCCCTCGGGATCCCATTCCTCATCGGTCTCTATCACACTGATACCTTCACCCCTATGATCTAGGAGGGGCCTGAATGACCTTATTATCAATCAAGGTCTGGATCTTATCCTTCAGTGTTTGGCACTCGTCAATGGTGTGCCCTTTTATGCCAGAATAATATGCACAGGTCTTATTTGGGTTAACCCATTGGGATTAATTCTCCACGGTCACAGCAAGGATAGGAGTGACGTAAGTAGCAGCCTTCAGCCTTTCATATAGTTGGTCAATGGGTTCGGCAATAGCAGTGTATTGTTTAGGTGGTATGCGGTCAAGTTTAGGCTGAGGTATCTGTTAGTTTGGACGATTTGGAGGTGACTGAAAGCCAGAGGGTTGGGATTTATATGTGTGATAAGTAGTGGCTGGTTGGGAATATCTGAGAGGTGATGGTTGATATGTGGGTGGAGTTGCTTGGTATCTAAGTGGGGAGGTTTTATATACAAGTGGAGTTTTGGGTCCTTGGGCAACCATTACTGTTCCCGCATCTTTCTTCTTCGATATACCCCCTGACTGCAATGCTTTATTTGTGACCTGCAATGCCTCAAAGTTTTTCACCATACCGCTTTTAATTCCCTCTTCAATCCTTTCTCTGAGTTTGATGATATCGGAGAACTTATGGTTTTCAATAGCCATCAATCTTTCATAGTACTGTGGATCCTATGCTCTGACAAAGAACTTGTTCATCTGTTCCTCGTCTAATGTCGGCCTGACTTTGGCTGCTTCTAACCTCCAACAAGTGGCATATTCACAGAAGGTTTCAGTGGGCTTCTTCTTTAAGTTCTAAATGTAGAAGACATCCGGCGCATTCTCTGTGTTAAACCTAAATCTGTCCATGAAGTCAGACGCCATACTCACCCAGTTGGCCCACTTCTTAGGATCCTGGCTGATGTACCAGGATAAAGCATCTCATGTAAGACTCCTCTTGAAAAGCTTCATTCGGATCCTTTCATCCTTTCCGACCACTACAAGCTTGTCACAATAAGTCCTCAGATGAACCCTGGGATCACCTGTTCCGTCAAACATTTCAAACTTAGGAGGTTTGTAACTCTCCGGAAGTTCTACATCTGGCTGTATGCATAGGTCTTCATAGTTCAGACCTTCTATACATTTGCCTCCTTCGACGCCTTGAACCCGACTTGTCAAATTCTTGAGCTCTTCAGCCAGGTTCTTAATGAGCAGGTCATTCTCAGTGGATTCTGGTGCATAGAATATGGGCTGAGTGGAGTGAGGTAGGGTTTCCACGTATATAGGGTTATTTTGATGACCAGGAGTTTGGGTATAATGGTGATCATTGGTAGAGTTTTGGGGTTCGGGAATGATTTGTGGTGTATTTTGTGGAGTATGGTAGGTGTTTTGCTGATATTGGGGAGGGATAGTTTGATTCTGTGGTGGGGTTGTGTAATGGTGCGGGAGGATTTCATAGGCGCTTATTGGGTGTGTTCTGTGGTGGTGCGGGGTTCTGATTATTTGAATGGTTGACATCTGGGATATTGAGTGTGGGACAGATTTTCTAAGCTCCGGACCTGCTCGAGCTCACCCCGGAGTTCTAGTATTTTCTGCTCAAGTCATGATACCACATCATTTGGGGCCTGAGTACCTCGGCCATCAGAAGCTTCTGCATGTTCAACATGTGTGTTGTTGTCTTTTCTGGTGTCATTCAAATCATCCATCTTTGCTTTCCCTTTGCCTTTTGGTGGACTTGGAGGAGGAGAAGGTGGAGGGCCCCTAGATCTAGTATGATAAGCTGATGATGCCAGTATGCATGAACCAACCTTTAGGGAATGGGAATAATCAAAATAAAGAAAGAAAACAAAAGGTAGCCAAGTCAGTAAGAGTTCTGAAAAGAATATTTGCAATATTTAAACACATATTGCGGAATGTAAATTCGCGTCCTATTTTGGGAGCCTCGTTGCGCCCGAGGTAAGGCCTAGCAACAAGTTGTTTTGGAGAACTTAGGTGCCAATAAATGCCTCATTTAATTAATATAAAAAACAGACGAATCCCAAAACAACACTAAGATAATAAAACATAAGTCACTACTGGCACTTGGCCTTATTACATTTGCAGAAGCAAATAAATCTAATCCACTTGGTCCCAGAAGGACCTTCCCCAGGCTTGATCTTTCTTACTCCATCAATCAGGTCCCCTAGTTCGCGCATGCCCAACAATAGGTATACTCTTGCTAGATGTCCTCCCTCACCTCCTTCAGCATTCTGGCAGTCGGTGATTCTTTTCCTTGTCTTTTCTCCCAACTCCATCAAGCCCTGCTCCAGATATTCTACCCTTTCATTGGAGGTGATAGCCATTTCCCTCTATTCCTTGATTAATCTCTCGTCTGTCTCGTGTATCTCCTGATGTTTGGCTTCGGAGTCATGAATCCTCTTGCGCAACTTGTTGTATATTACTTGGGTTTCTGCATCTTCATCTATGACCCTGTTTCCCTGACCAATTCCTGGCTCAACTTTCCTAGCTAAGTTGTTCTCCAACCATGTCGGGTAAAAGGGTGCATGTCCCGCATGATACCTGTCTGGATTGATGGTGTCCTTCTCCACTATAATCTTTGAGTGCCACATATGCTGAGCTTGACACTTGTAAGGGATGTCGTCATCCTTAAAATCTGCTCGGAAATGACTTATCTTAGCGACCCGCGGTATGATCTGCATCTTGCCTGCCTGCCTCATAACCCTGATAGGAAAATAAGGGTATATTCCCCTTAACCCGATCAACACTAATTTAGGAGCGTCCCTTGACCTGATGATGAACTCGTCAGTAGGGAACCATTCAAACATCCACTGAACCTGATCCTCTGTCAAATTGTCGAAGAACTCTACCCATTCCTTAGCACTCTCTGGTTGAGCAAATCTGTCCGGAATATAAGTCATCCGCTTAGGGTGATGGAAGGCAATATGTTCATTCCATGCCCTTCGTGGAAACTCCTGGTGATATTGACCCTTTTGGAGATGCTCCATTAACCACAACTGCAGCAGCAAATTGCAGCCTTCGAAATGTTTGGACCCTTTCTGGTAGTGGTCCAAGGCCCGGTAGATATCAGCTATAATCATAGGGACTATGGTGTATGTCTGTCCCTCGATTCCTTCCATTAGAGTCTTGGTGACCATAGCGAGTCTAGTGTGAATTCTTTCCTTTTTCATTGGGAACACTATCATACCCAAGAAGAAAATAATGAACACGAATACTCTGCGGTGAATATGACCTAAAGTGATGGGAAAATCATCATGGAAAAAATGGTAGGATTTGCTATAACCGTATCTCTCATACAAGTAGTCAAAGGGTATATAAGATTTCTTTAAGCACTCCAAATATGCGTTCTTTTTCAGACACATCATCTTTAGAAACCCCTTACCAGTGCAATTTTCCTGCACCAATAGACCCCGACTATCCCAAGGTAATCCAGCGAATCCCCTTATTTCTTCTAGGAGCGGGGTCATTTCTATGTTCCCGAAGAGAAACACAGACCTTTCACTATCCCAGAACATAATTGCAGCTTCAACCAGCCTCTTGTTTGGTTGGATGTCTAACAGAGAAGGTAAATTTCAAAGGACTTTTCTCACATGTTTCTTGTCACTTGAGGAAAGATCTTCCCGCCAATCCAGTAGCAGTGCTGGTATATTTTGGACCATGCCGAACCTGGGGACCTTGTGCCTCATTTTCTGCAAAAAAAATAAGGTTAGACCATTTCCCCCTCCAAATTCGACTATTTATACATCCATGATTAGCATATTGGCATTTTGTTCTCCAAAATTAATGCACAAAATGTGGTTGCGTCCGTTGGGATTATGGAAACCCCGGTGGACTTTGGATAAGGTTTGTCTTAAAGGGTTATTATATGGACATCATATTAACCCAGCTAGGTTTGACCATGATGCATGTACAGTTATAATCAGAGTAAGGTTGCTATGGGGGTCTAGACTGGTACCTCAAGCGGACAACTTGAGGGGGAAAGGCACGAAACCGTCGATTGCACCGCTGATCGACTAGTTTTACAGCAAATAAGCCTTTCTGGATTTAAAGGGTGATATATCGGAAGAGCGCAACCACTCATCAAGCGTTGCTATAGGATTAATTACGCACGAGTGGAATATGATGTTGAGCATGATTTATGCAGCGGTAAATAGCATGTTGTCACGTATTTGCACGTTAGGAAGATAAATAAATGTGGTATTTAATAATTGAAAGACGTTTAAGAAAGGAAAACAAATAAATAAGTCACTTTCTACAGTAAAGGAAATCATAAATGCTCAAAACGGGCAATTAAATTCACATAAAGGGAAAGGGAAAGGGTGCGCACGTATTAACAAAAAAGAAGCATGCTTAAGAATAATTTACAAAAATCAAGTTTGTTATGGTAAAAGCCTAAAATCCCCAGTAGAGTTGCCATGCTGTCGCGACCCCTTTTTCTCGCAAAATTGGGCTTTGACATTTGACAATTCCTTTCCTTTTAGAGAAAAGGGGTATGGAAATTGAGGAGTCCCCACCTAACGGATTTAAGGTGCGTTAGGGCACCTAATGCAAGTAACTCATGAACCGGTTTACATTACCAGAGATTGGGTAAGGGATTGAAATTACCTTGAGGGGAAGGTGTTATGCACCCCTCGAGGTCCACAACGGTGGGTCCCGGCCAAACTTAATTTGTGAATTAGTCATTAAGCAAGTAAAGCAGTTTAGCACACATATGGATCACAAAAATGGGAACAAAGGGGTCCTAGGTTTATTAGCCTATATGATTATTTATGTGCAATACCTGGTAAACCTTCCTCAATTAGAGGGGTTACACATGGCATTAGCGCACAGGTCATCATATCCTTTACTGCCCAATTACCCTCCCCTTGGTGGTTATATAAGCGATTCTAATTAAACATACTTTATGCGTGCATTGCCCGTCCTTTCTTATGGCCCTAGAGGTGTTTATGACCTCTAATGAAGGAAGTTCTAGACTCTCCTAAAGTGCTTACAAGGAGAAAATCTAAGCGAAAATTAAAACAAGTAGGACTGTTAGGTAAAGGAACAATTAAGGGGGCTCACATTTACCTCCACAAACAAGCAATCAATTGCAAGTCTCAAACAACAGTATTTCAGATACTGTAAGAGTCCTAAAGCAAGATATCTAGGTGAGCATAACAAACAGAATGTATGCAACATTGTGTTAAAGCGAGGCAGTGGAGACCTAATCAGTTTGCCTACTGATTTTAGGACTTGCTGAATCTGAGCAGTTCGCAAATAGTTAAGAACAACATAGTTGTACAATTTGCAAGATTTAAATTATCCTACAGGATTGCCTAGGCGTGGATCCGAGATGTCATATAAACATGATATCTAATTGTTAGTCTGAGTCTTAATACTAACAAGCGATTTTAAACAGGAAATTTGAGTTCATTACGTCCTATAGGCATGCTGTCTAGGTGCTGAACATTGCAGAACTGATTTTAAACATTTATCTCTGTAACATGTTATCTAGGTGTTGGGACTGCTTTTAAACTTACCCTTATAGACATGGTTGCTACTAATTTTATGTGATATAGGCATGGTATTTATGCGAGTGCAATAAAATTCCTAAAGCATGGTTTCTAATGCACATAAGAGAATGATCATTATTTTAGGCAGGACTGATAACAACCTAATGACAGGATTTCTAAGCGGACATGAATATGCAGAACTCTAGAAAGCATAAGTTTAGGACAAATGATATAATGCACCTATAAGCATGTTTTCTAGTACACAAAACAATCTTATAAGCATGGTTTCTAATGCATATATAATCACAACAATCCTAGGAGCATGATTTCTACCCGATTTCCCCACAAAACATATATAAAAGTCCCTCCCATTTTGCTAATATCCCCAATATCTGTTTTACAAGAATTATTTTTATAGGCCAAGAATGAATGGATTGCAGAAATGAAACTGCTATACTATAGGGAGCCTGGAGTGGCCCAAAAGTAAACCTGAAAGACCAGGACCTCAACTAAATTCAAGGTACCAATACCCCATAGTGTCCAAGAGAGTATCCTGGTGCATCAAAGTTCCCTAGGGCCTCAGGGACCCCGTGCAATGATAACACCAAGGATCCTTTAAAGAAAACAGTTTTTGTGCGGTGTGTAAGAGCCAGCCCTAGTGTGTCAGAGTTCGGAGAAGTCTCCTGGACTCCTAGGCAATGCTCACACTGGAGGGGCAGGACCCTAGATATTCTAAAAGTAGGAGTGAAAAAGTAGTGTTTGGAGAGTAGAAATAATTTGAACAAAAAAAGTTCAGAAATGAAAACAGTTTAGAAGTTGTTATGAAAACAAAGGCTTCAGCAAGCAAATAGCAAACATAGTCAAAAAGTTACAAAAAAAAGATTCATTTTGCCCAGATTTAGCTTAGTTCATTAGTTAACACTAGGTGGGCACATAGCATGCTGAGATAAAACAACTACACAAAGAGAGGACATAACAGAAGTAACATACTGACTTAAAGCAATAGAAAGGAAGAACATAGAACTTAAATGGAGGAGTGGTCATGCTAACAGTTCATAGAGAGGACAGGGATTTAATTGCACAGAAGTGGTTATACCAGTTGAGGTCAATGGACAGGAAGGATAAGAGTCTAAATGCCTAAGTAAGCATGCTGGTTTAAGGAAATAAACAGGAAAGGATTGAAGCTTAATCACAGAAATAGACATGTTGATTAAAGTATTAAACAGGAAAGGATTGAAGCTTAAACACAGAAATAGACATGCTAAGTGAAATACAGAAGAGGCATGGATCCAACAGAAGTAAAGCAACAGATGAGAGAGCACATAGGTTCAAGCTTCATAGTATAGTAAACGACATTAGGAATAGGAACATACCAGTTAAAGGAAGCAAAAATAGAAGGTGAAAGTATGCAGGATACAGTGGTCTAGCCTTGGCTTTCAGCTGGCTAGACAGTACAATGAACACAAGTAGCAGAGAGATGAGAGCAAAGTGTGTGAGTGAGTTTTATGAACTATTGTCCGTCCCTTGAAGAATCAGAATGGAAGCATATATAGCACTTCGTGAGGTAAAACAAATAAGGTAAAGAGGAAATCCCAGTTCGTAAAACAAGGGTAATCAAATAAAATCAATCAGCCAATTAGGGAATCAATTCCTATAGAGAAATCTGGAAGAGACCCCTTATATTGGGGTGAGTCAAGTAACGACCAGAATTGGGGTTCAATTAAGGAAGCAAATCAGAATCATGCCATATAGGGAATCAGCAAAATCCCAAACTATACTGATAATTACTTAAGGCAAGTATAATCAGTTAAGGTCACAAATAAGGAAACAAGTAAAAATCTCAGCAAATACTGATTTTAACAAGACAGAATTATTCAAATTCCCTAAATAGAAATCAATTAAGACTGGTTCACAAAAATAAACATAATAACGGAACAAAATTGAAGAAATCAATATAACAAACAGAAACATCTTGGGTTGAAGAATATACATGAGAATCAATCAAGATAGTGAAGAACACCTAGTTTAAACACTGAAAAGTTAGGAAAACCTTTGAAGAAAAGTCTAGGACGGACCCTGATTTCTGAAAGAGCGAATAAAATCGAAGCAATTAACTAGAACAAGAGATTTTCAAAGGAAAACACCCAATAATACTCGAATCCTTTCAGATCTGAATAGATTCAAAGACTAGTGAAACTAGGGTTTTCAGAAACAGTAGAGGTAAAAAAAATCGGTCAAAATTTATGGATTCTTACTAAAAAATAAGAGGGAACCCATAATTACAAACGAGAAAGGCCACAGACAGGCCTATAGACAAATTTTGGCAAGAACCAGGTTGAATTTCCATGAGATTCTCTCAAGGATCTACGTAATCAAATAGCCAGGGGGTATAGGAGGCTAGTAGTGGTCGGAGAATACTTAGAATCTCCATAGATAGGAGCTTTTCGCCGGTGACGTCGATTAGGGTTAGGGATGAGTTGAGAGTGAATTGGAGAGGCTAGGGAACCAGTGACGGCGGAAAAAATAAAAGAGTGAGGGGGTTAGGGTTAGTCTTAGGATTAAAAAAAGGTAAGAAATAATGTGGACCGTTGATCTTAGAGATCAACCGCCACGATTAGGCGAGGTCTTTGGGTCGGGTAGGCACAAATTGGGCTTGGGGATTTTGGGCTGGTATTTTTTAATGTTTGGGCTGGTGTAATGGGTTAGATGCGAGAATTAAAAAGGGATTAAAAGGGCTACTTATTAAATACCCAATTAATTAGTAAAAATAATTTGTAAAAATACTTAGCAGATTATAAAAATGATTTTCATGCATAAAATGATTAAAAATAATTACTAAACATTATAAAAATATAAAAGCTATTTTCTGGTGAGATAATGTTATAATGCATGCATGGGCTATTATTGTAGAATTATTGCAATTATAACCCAAAAAATATAAATATGGCTACTTATGAAACAATTAGGCTTAGTATAAATAATAGTGAAATTAGTTCATAAAATTGTTATAAAATCATTTGTGATGCAATTATTAATTATTTATATAACAAAATACTGGGATAAATTAATTAAAAATTACTTAAAAATGCAGAAATTATGGAAAAATATTAATTAATGCTCATGCATTGTTTTGGAGATATATATATATATATATATGCATTTTAAAAATAATATAGGGAAACACTAGATATCAACAATTGTACCCTCCTTGAATGCTACATACACTTTGCTTCTTTTTAAACCACATAGCCCTTATTGACCTCTAGTTACCGACATAGAACTACCTCAAAATATCTCTTCAGTTTTCACAAGATTCCACAAATAAAAAAAAATTCTTCTTTTTTTTTATAAATATGTTTTATTTTATATTTCTTTTGGAGCTTGCATATCTTCATATACACAACTTCGAGGTATTTGCTTCTACCCACAATATACAACCTTACCATCTTCAACTGACACCAACATCCCCAACTTATGCTTTTAGCCTCATTCTTAATCGTTCTAGGAGGGATGGGTTCAAAAGAGGAAATAATTTCACAAAAGGGTAAAGGTTTGTAATGCAGTAGCCAAATAAAAGGTTAAAGGCTAGACGAGGGGATAACTAGGATAATAATTGCGCCAGGGATGTCAATTTTGTCAAAAATTAGTTAGCAATCACAAAGAGAGCCTAATATCATTTCAACACCCAATAAACAACCTGAAATTTGCATTGAGAAACCAACCTGGCAAGTTCTAGACATTACAAGTTGAGCACATGCATTATTTACACAAATTCTCACCCACTCGTAATGCATAAACTGTTCGAATCAGCATAATTTCAGCCTCAAGTGGATACACGGCGACTCAGAGCTTCATCACATGATATTTGATATTCTAAGTAAGCACAAAGTCAAAGAGCGAGCCTCGATTTCACAAGAATGACTAACCGTTTATTTACAAAATTTGAAGGGTGCAATTTATTCAATAAACACTGATCACATGCTTGAAGCTAGAATAAATGCACCAAACAAGTCAAGACGTTTTGTGCTACCACTATGCTTGACTACCCCACCCCCAACTGAAGAGCATGCATTGTCCCCAAGGTATTCAGAAAGTAAGAGCAGAGTTTTAGGGGCTTCCTGGGGTGCACTAGGCGCTTGGAGGGGTTGGAAAATCCAAGGCGACCTTGGGGCTGGAGGCTGACACTCTGGAGTGGGTGAAACCTCTGACTGGATAGTGGTGTCCAGGACCAAAGTATGAAGCTCTGCCAGTTCTAAAGTTGGGTCTTAGACCTAGGAGCTTCTAGCTTGACCCAATGATGGTTGTGTGGTCGTGGTAGTAGCTTTGGGGACCATATCTGCAAGGGAGTGTGCAATGATATATTGCACATCTTCCTTCACCTTATCCAGTGCATCTGTAGAAACAGCAACCTGTTTGCCTCTGCCGTCCCTCTGAGCATCATCCTACTGAAGTATCCCCTCTTCATCAGTTTCCTCTTCATCAGTGCCCTCATTAGACGTTCCTAATTCCTCAGCTGAAGAATCATTGTTGTGTGCAACGGAGCCCTGAGCTTGTGAGACCGCAGTACCATGAGCTACCTCAACTGACATGAGGTTAGTGAAATCAAGGTCAAGGCTTAGTATTGGGGAGGTGCCAGTGCTCTTCTTCCCTTCCACCAGAAGAAGGGAGGTCAAATCAAAACTTTAGTGTCTGCATTTTATGCAGCTCTACCTTGAGCTTAGCTACATCCTTTTTGAGTTGAAGCATGTACCCAACTTCTTGATCAACCCTCTCAAGGCGTACTTCAAAGTGCTTGAGTCGATCATCATATGATAGATGTTTTTGAAGAGCACTTACTGAAGTTAGGATCGGGGCCGGTGCTTGCCGGATGAGAGATGGAAGTTCTTTCGCCAATTTGTCTACTTTAGCATTTGAATGTTGTGCCAGCAGACCAAGCTTGGAAAGTGCAAGCAGTGAGACAGATGGTGTCACAGTGGTTGGTCTAGGAGTGGATGCGGAGGTGGCTGGTGCGGAAGAAGTGTCTGGGACTGATGAGGCAACAGGTGCTGCTGAGGCTGGAAGAGGAGTGAGTGAAGGATATAGTGGATCTTCGACCATTTTATCCCCAGCATCATTGATCCGAGTGATGTCAATGTCTGGAACAACTTTTTCTAAACGGTCATGTTTGGGGAGAGGAGGAACTTCCCCAGATTTACACAAAGCATGGATTAATCATTGAAAGGGGAGCGAGGTTTCTTTCTAGTTTGCCCGGATCACAATTTCATGGAATATAAGCTCTCCCACATCAACCTTGATACCCGACATGATGCAAGCAATGAGGATCGCCTTCTCGATACTTATGTCGGTTTCATTTCTTGAGAGCATTATACGAGAATAGACCAAACTGATCCAATTCCGACCTTCTTGGGTAAGCCATGTTGTGAATATTCTGGCACAGAGTGATCCAGGATGGAGTTCCTTGGCTATGATGGAGGCTACCCAAGAATGCTCGCATTCCTTATTAGCAATCTTTGCATCCAATTCTGCCGTGCCTGGCTCCCATGACTCAAAATATATATCATTGATTGATGAGGCATCACAGATTATTTCAACCCCTCGAACAGACAGATTTCAAGAATTTATGGTTTATCTTCTGTTCAGCGTTCCTGGATGCAGCATATGCAGCATAGAATTCTCTAACGAGCGTCTCTTTTTACTCCTCCAGAACCTGAGTGAAGAACTTCCATCCCCTATTTTTGATGTTTTCTAGCACATAGGAGTAGTGTTCTTTTAACGCGTTCAAGCCTAGCTTCTTTTCTTCGAGGATCTTTCTTTTTTCCAGGCCATCTCTATATACAGTCCAAGAACCAGAGATCCCAAACCTGAGATCCTCACCACTCTTTCGGCATGCTTCGGCATGGAGGTCAACTAGTGGAACAAGGTCAGCCGGTGCCTCCTCCTCTTCAGACTGGGAGGAATGCTCAGATAAATTTCTTGATGTGTCAGGCCGCTTGCGTTGGGATTGCTGGATTGTGGACTTATAGCATCCGCCCGTCTCTTTCCTCGAGTGGTGGATTGTCGTGATGCTAGAGCTTTCTTTGCCATTCTAGATATCAGAAGATGGATAATTTCGATCCGAATCGCGAGCAAGGTAAGCCCTTCCTTTTTAATTCCTTTTTTGAGTGTGTGTTTTCAGTGTTTTTGGTCTTTTCTGTCCTTTCTTTTTGTGTTATGCTTTGTGTCTAAGTGTGTGGGAGTGTAAATGAACGACAGAAATCAATGAGGGGCTTAGAGCTTAATACCTGAGAGGTTCACAGTGAGGTAGTGCATCGCATAACATAATTTGAGACCAAATATGTGTTATACGATGGGTTAGTGATTGAGTGGTGCGCAACAGGTTTGCGACCAGTTCTGCGGTCGCATAATCATTATGCGGGCCGCAGAAATTAAATTTTCACTGCATTTATTAAGGCCCAATTTGCATGTTTTCTTCCTGTGTCTACGACCATTATGCAGTATGCAAATCCTTTATGCGGCTGCATATATCGCCATCGGCTGCATACCGGTCTTACCTACTTTTCCAACCCCAATAATCTCACCTTTCTTTCCATTTCCAAAGGAGACATTACCTCCTTTAAGGTTCTCAAGTGAAAGGAACTGGTTCTTGCTTCCTATCATGTGCTTTGAGCAGATACTATCCATGTATCATATTTGTCTACTCCCATTCACATGGACCTGGAAAAAGTAATCATGGGTTAGTCTAGGAACCCAAACTAGTTTGGGTCCCTCTCTATAGGCAAAAGGAAAAATCAAATTCCTTTTGGACCAACTTGGCAGCCTATTTTTTCCTAGAACAAAATTTGTGTTCTTTTGATCTGCCTTTTCTTTTGCAGTGCAATAACTCTTATAGTGACCAGTGTTTCCATAGTGTGTTCTAGTCTTATTCTCAGGGAGTGTGAGGTACTTGCTTTTGGGATCCTACTTAGGTGTAGAGTTCCCAAAGCCAAGTCCTCTTCTGTTGCTACTATAATGTTCTTGTATCCATGAAAGTGCACCAGAGGACCTGTTCCATTTACAAGTTCTATCTAGTTCATGCTTGATCTTGTTTAGGTACTCCTTTAAGACTTACATGTTCACCCTTTTATACAACTCATCTTTCATTTTTCCTACATTCTCTTCTAAAGTGAGATGTGTGTCACCAGTTGCCTTTTTACCTGTTCCTAATTTTAATTTTATTTTCAGATCTAAACTCTAGACAGTTGTATCAGGTGGATGAACCTGGTTCTTCAATACATCATTTTCATTTTCAGTAGCTCTAAGTTCTAGGTATTTATACTTAGCCTTCAAAATGACACATTCTTTTGACAACTGTTCTTTTTTCGTTATTAATATCCTTAGATTCATCAATCGGCTCTAATAATAATTCAAATAATCTTTCTTTGGACAAAAATTTAATCTTGTCTTTGAAATGAAAGACACTTACCACAGTTTATTCATCAGATTCTCCAATAGCCATGAGTGCTCGTCATCAACATCATCATCATCTGAGCTTTCATCTAAGCTTTCTCCCTAAGTAGCGACCACAGCCTTGGTTTATTCTTTGTCGTTGCCTTTCTTGGAATGAACTTGTTCCTTCATTCAGCTCTTTCCTTCTTTCATTCAATCTCCCACAAAGGGTAGTTTTTGATCATGTGATCAATCTTTCCACACTTGTAGCAGCTATCATTGGTTTGCTTCTCCGGAGGTCTTGCCTTGTTGTAGCTTCCGCTTCTTGCAGAACCATTTCCTCTTCTTAGGTACTTCTTGAAAACAAACAATTTCATAATCTTCCATATCAGAACCTTCAGTGACTCTAAGTACTAAACTCCTTTCCTTCTAGGTACATCCAATTTCATGGTTTGTCTCTTAAGTTCATAGCTAGTGATATTTCCAATAAATTCATCCAGATGGAGTGTAGAAATATTCTTTGATTCCTGGATGGCAGTGATCTTTCTTTCCCAAGTAATTGGCAAGACCCTAGTAAGTATCTTTTGAACTCTTCTTCTTCAGGTATAAATCCACCAAGAGATTTTAGTTCATTTTTCAATATAGTGAACCTTGTGTGCATCTCCTAAATGGTTTCTTCATCCTTCATAGAAAAGTTTTCATGCTGAGAGTACAGTAGAGTTCCTCTTGATCTCTTCACCTGAGCTGTTCTTTCATGGGCCACTTGTAATGTGTCTAAAATTTGCTTAGTAGTGGAAGAAATTTGGATTCTGTTGTACTCATTTGGACCAAGTCCACAAACAAGCCATTTCTTGGCTTTGGCATTCTTTTCCCACTTCCTCTGCTCTTCAGCATTGCAATCACCTCTGATATTTGGTACATTTACTCCTTCGGCATTTTTCTTCAAAATAGCCAGTGGACCATCAATGACAATGTCTCATAGCTCATAGTCCTCTCCCTGTTTGTGATCTCTCATTCTTGACTTCCACCAAGAGTAGTACTGCCATTAAAGAGGGGTGTCCTAGTAGTGGATTGCCCTTCCCAATTTCCAAGTGTTGAACTCATCCTGATCTTCTCCTAAGGCGTTATCCTCTTCAAGGATAACCCACTCAGATACCATTTGATGTATTATACTTCAATGCCACACAAGAGGGGGGTGATCTGTGTGGTGTCCAATTTTTCACGTGCACAGATTATAGAAGGACCTGGCTCTTCTATGTGTTTCTAATACTACAATTGTGGAATAGTAAGTGCAGAAATTAAAGAACACGAGTATTTTTACATGGAAAATACCTGGCTCAAAAGGAGAAATAACCATGACCTACTTCCCAGTAGGATTTTTCCAACACTCCACTAAATTCCTGAGCCAAAAAAATGTTTTCAAACTTTTGTAAACCTAAGGATTACCTCTCCCTTTGTGGCAGCCAGCCTTAGGCTGTTGCAAGAGCTTCAAGTAAACTCTAACTTGAACAATACACTCAGAGTACCTAGTATAAATGCTTCTAGAGAAAGTTGTAAGGTATAACTCAAAAGTCCTACTACAATGAAACCAGAATAAAAGACAGACACTTGGAATTGGTTCTTCTATCTAGTTCATGTAACTTCAGGTTCGCACACTTGAAACACACAAGAATTGCTAGAATAATGCCTTGCTATTTTGCTCTCAACACTTTTTTAACTTCAGTGCTTGTGCGGCATCTATAGAACATAACAAACTGATATTTGTAGAGTTAGTAGAATAAGAAATAACTAGATTTCTAATGATATACTCTTCCATGGTGGAAGAATTCTGGTTAACTTCAACTTCTAACTCCTCCCTTATCTAGGATAGAGTTCTCTTCAAGTAAGGAGTCATGCTCTTTATCAATTATGCAACTTTTTCGTTCAGGAGATATCATATATAATCTCTTGTGTTTATCCCCTTCACATGCATGCCTTGTGATTGGATCTGCCTATACCCTGTGTATACACTATATATAGACCTGATTCATGCATGTGTTTCTTACTTAGGCCAACACCCTTCTGCCGATTATGCAGATAAGTTCACGCTTTCGACATTTCCTTTCCCGAAGATATCCATATTGGTGTTACATATCCAAGCGGTTCACACTTCTGGCTTTTCATGTCCCATAGATATCCATACTAGTGTTACATATCCAAGCCTTTTAAGATTGATAGGTTAAAGCAAAGAATAGAATATTACTGCTTTTTACTGCCTAAAGATATAAAGGAAAAGACAAAGAAAATCAAAGAGAATATTTTTAATTAGTAGTATTTTGCATGGTTTACATGTATAGCATATGATCATTTGAAGGATTTTGAACCTTTTAGTTTGCCTGAGTTACCATCTAATGACATCATGTTTTACGAAGGGATTTTATGGGCTAGTGGGGACACTGAAAAATAACATATGGAAGACTTTGTTGGGCTTTGTTTGCTTGTTTTTGCTTTGAACTTTTAAGTGATATTTTGTTTTAGCTGAAATACATGCCCGAGATATCTAAAACAGTGATGCGCTATATTTTTTTATTATACTAAATTATTTGACCTTTATATTTCCTTTTGCATGTACTGTGTAGTTGTTACTTACTAATTAGGAACATCCGAGAGAATAATTTCTGACATATATCGTGTGTTGTGATGGATAACCATGCTTCTGCTCAATAATCAAAATAGATAGTGACAAAAGCCACATTTTGTTATATCAATATTATGCGTTGCTTGTTAAAGTTGTACTTTGTTGTGATACATCTCCAAGTATTAATAACATTCATAAATTTTTGTTGAACTATGATTTGCTTTACTTCTTTCTAGATATGTTGGTGGTGCTATTTAACTATAGTGGTGATTACTTAGCTTGGCAACAATACTTTGGTTGATTCTTTGTCGTTGCCTTTCTTGGAATGAACTTGTTACTTCGTTCAGCACTTTCCTTCTTCCATTCAATCTCCCAGAAAGGATTGTTTATTATCATGTGATCAATCTTCCACACTTGTAGCAGCTATCATTGGTTTGCTTCTCCGGAGCACTTGCCTTGTTGTAGCTTCCACTTCTTGAAGAACCATTTCCTCTTCTTAGGTACTTCTTGAAAACAAACAATTTCATCATGTTCCAGATCAGAACCTTCAGTGATTTTGAGTATTAAACTCTTTTCCTTCTTAGGTACATCCATTTTCATGGTTTGTTTCTTAAGTTCATAGGTAGTGAGATTTCCAATCAATTCATCCAGATGGAGTGTAGAAATATTATTTGATTCCTGGATGGAATTGATCTTTCTTTCCAAAGTAATTGGCAAGACCCTAGTAAGTATCTTCTCAACTCTTCTTCTTCAGGTATAATTCTACCAAGGGATTTAAGTTCATTTCTCAATATAGTGAACCTTGTGTGCATCAACTGAATGGTTTCTTCTTCCTTCATAGCAAAGTTTTCATACTGAGAGTACAATAGAGTTCCTCTTGATATCTTCACCCGAGTTGTTCTTTCATGGGCCACTTGTAGTGTGTCTAAAATTTGCTTACTAGTGGAAGAACTTTGGATTTTGTTGTACTCATCTGGACCAAGTCCACAAACAATCCATTTCTTGGCCTTGGATTTCTTTTCACACTTCCTCAGATCTACAGTATTGCAATCACCTCTTGTTTTTGGTATATCTACTCCTTCAGCATTTTTCTTCAAAATAGCCAGTGGACCATTGTTGGTCGAAATCCCAATGCACACGCAAGTGTACGTGGTCGACAAGTAATATAGGATTT
>ML425068.1:0-23939 GCA_005239525.1 Nicotiana knightiana
AGTGAGAGAGACAGACATAGGGGATGGGGGGGGGGATGTGAGGCTTTGGTGGAATGAGGGGGGTGGGGTTCAGTTTGGACATATATATATACTAAACGAGTAATTAGTTCCCAGCCGTTGGATCTAGAAAGATCAACGGGTGGGATTAGTTTAGATATTCTGAAACGGGGTCGTGTGGGTAATGGAGGGGCCAGGCGGGTTGTGGGGTGTTTGGGCCTAGGTTGATGCGGGTAATGAGAGGGATTTTGGGCCTGGGCAATTCTAGCCCAGGTCCGAATTTTGCCTATTTTAACTCTAATTATGTCAACACTTAATAAAAAAAATGTAGTAGTTAATTCTAACTTAGTTTTTGTCTAATTATAAATTAATTAAGAGTAATATCATTTAATTTAATACTCATATCATTTAAGNCACGAATAATTTTTCGTAATTGCACCCGAGGTATCGTTATCTCTAATCCAACCTCTAAACCCTCGGTTATGACTTTCGTCTATACTCCGGGAGTGGTGTTGTTCAAACAACTACCTAAATATGCACTCTCTCTCAAGTAGATACATAATAAATAGGCACAGCTAATTGAGGGCCCTTCAATCAACTACAACAAGAACGTAGTTGAACAAATAGAGTTTAATCAACCAATCAAAGCTATATTAATATCACAATAAGTTTATTCCCCAATGGGTTTCACAAGAAATTAGCTAAACATGTTCATAAGAATAAAATCTAAAATAACTTGCATAATTAAACTACAAAGTAAAGAACAAAATATGTACAAAATTGATGTTTTGCCTTTGATCCACTCTAATCTCGAATCTCTGTCGGATCTCCCCTTGTAGTTGTGTTTTAGGAGTCTATTTATAGGTTTTGGGTGAACCCTAACCGTGTAGGAGACTTCTATTTCAATTGGAAAACACTTAAAACCGTCAAAACTCAGATTTGGCCGAACTGGGCAGCCCCTGGCGTTTGGACCCAAACGCCTGGCTAATGCCAGGCTAGCGTTTCAGCCCAAATGCCTGGCTAACGCCAGGGTAGGGCTGGCGTTTCAGCCCTAACGCCTGGCTAACGCCAGGTAGGGTCAGGGTGTTTGGCTCAGTCGCCCGGCTATCGCTCGGGTGTCTCCTTTCGCGTATCTTTCGACGTATTTGCATCTCTTTAGCTCCGTTTCCATCTCCACTTCACCTACACATAAAATAAACTCCATTAAGCACATAACAAGTGTATTTTTATCATTAATGCACATAAAATGTAAGGTATATTAACAACCTAGGACTCCCTATCCCTTACATATGTGTGTTTATATCATAACTCTTTCAAAACCTTATATGTGTGCCTAGACTCTAAATCTTTTAAACTTTAGCACATATGTGTGCTTAGACTGCGAATCTTCTCAAAAACCTTTATTTATTTACCTATGTGTTTTTATGTGCTACCTGTTTTAAAATTCACAAAGCTTGTTATGCTGGGAACCATAGTTGTGGACTTTGAGGGGTGCCTAACACCTTCCCCTTTAAGTAATTTCAAGCCCTTACCCAATCTCTAGTTATCCAATCTGTGTTTGTAAAGGACCCTTAGTAGGTTCCCTAACGAACCTTAAAATCGTTAGGTGGCGACTATTCAATTCCTTATCTCTTTCTCAAAAGGAAACGAGTTGTCCCAATAATGTCGAATGCCCTGACCAATTCATAAAGGGGATGAAGGAGGGGGGCGCAACAGCATGCCGACTCTGCTGGGGATTTATCTAGGCTTTTACCATTTCAAACTTCTTTGTGAACTTGTCTTTACTTTGTTAATCGTTGCGATTGTGAGCATGTGATTTTTACTCGCCATATCGTCCTATAAAAATCTCAATAAATCAATTGATTTTATGAATTTTTATTGATTTTTCAGTGATTAATTGTGAAAGATTGGTATTTTTTGCATATCAGTAATTCATATTTTTTTAAAAAATTTTTAAAAACTTACATCACTATTATCAGAGAATTACAAAGTTATAATTAACTAAATAATAGAGGAATAATAGTTATTTAAGGTAATGTAGTTTTAATAACTAATTACTAAAAATTAATCATTTTTATTCCATAAATAATAGATTAATTAGGAATCTAAAATTGGTCTTTTTATTCTTGATTAATCTGTAAATAGATGAAAAATAAGGTTTAAATTAATTACTACATTTTTTTTTGGATTAAATTAGATTTTTAACTTAGTTAGGTCAATTAAGTTAATTAGTTAAGAAAAGCAAAATCTGACCTGGCCAAGAAATACCCAGGCCCAATCCCCCAACACTCAAACGGCCCAGGCCCAAATGAACCAAACCCGGTCAGACTCCAAACCCTCCAAAACGACCCCATTTTATTAACTCAAAATGTCTCAGCCGTTCATATTCCCAGATCCAACGGCTGAGAACTATCCCTCTAAACTATATAAGTGTCCAAACTAACACCCCCCTCATTTAACCAAAGCCTCACCCCCCCGTCTCTCTCACAACACAAACTATAGCCGCCACCCTCCGCATGCCGGAAATCGCCTCCGGTGGCGGAGCTTCACCCAATCCAGACCCAAATCCCTACCAGACAATCACCATAATCCCCTCTATCACCTCCCGTTGATAGTTTCCCTAAAAAACCAATCAATTTGCGTCAATTTCAGATCTAAGAATCTGAAAACCCTAAAATTACTCCCCAGCGGACATAGAGACACTTAATGGCTCAGACCTTCATGGGCAATTTCTCTTGACTAGGGCAATCGATTCATGAGGGTTTGATTCATTTTCAAACCCTATCGGGGTCCGGCCAAGGTCCGACAACTTCCTTTTTCCCGGCCAAACCCATCAAGGGGTATTCTCCCCACTTTTTTCCTCTTCTTCTGTTTGTTTCTTCTTTTGTGGTTATTTGTTTATCCCATTTTACTAAAATTATGAACAGGGTTGTATAATCACCCTGTCTTAGGCTATTTTTTCTTGTTCTATTACTACCCGTGTTTGTTTACTTATATTTCTTTGTTGATTAATCTAGGTTCTTTTAGCAATCATGTGTTTGTTCTTGTCTCGTGTGTTTGAATCCACACAAAAGTTTAATTGTGTTTTCATTATAAGAGTCTTGATGAATCAATTTGGGAATTCTTGTGGTAAATGATTATGGATTTTATTCTTTTTTTAAGACCAAATCTCATGTCAATCATTTCTTTTAGTTTGTTTTAGTAATTTCATTTCTGTATTTTTCTTTCTCTCCTTTTGTTTTCTTCGTCCATCCTTGCTCATTGTTTGATTGTTACTATCCTGCTCTAGATTGACTAAGAAGAATCTAAAATGACAATTCTGTTTAATCTTGATTTGGACAGTGATACCCTATGTTGCGATTTGAATTAGATGATTGAACTGAAACTAAATAATATTTAGAACAGTGTTATCATGTTATTATGATTAGAACTGTGGTCGAGTTTACCTATCTAGATAATAATTAGGGACTGTTTGTGTGCTGATTAAACTTAAATTTGATCTCCGCCTTGCTTTGCTTTGATTGTTGATTCTGTTTAGTGTTAAGTGAATATCAATTTAGGATTCCTTCCTAATTATGTCATGCAAAAGAACTATTAGCTCTTTTAGGATTATTACTAGTTAGTCTGAACCTGTGCAGGGCCATGAATTAACTTAGTTCAAATCCTAAACTCAAGGCTGCCCTAATTAGTGATAACCTCCTAAAATACACTTGTTTAACTAGGTTAACCTAGTTTAATAGACTCTTGAACAACTAACTAAGTCCTAAAATCTGCCTAAGGTAATTAATTTAGGACTAATTAACTAAAACAAATCATTTAACGTAGGCTTGATAATTAGTTAAGTTTCTGATTTTAGGTAAGTGAGTTTGAGTTAATTAAACTAAAATAATTAACTTAATTCAAGTAGTTTTTTTTTTCCGATCTTTGAAGAGTAAAAATTTCTGGTGTTTGTTTTCTGAGTTCTGGTTTCACTAGGGGTATTCTGGTTTCACATAAATCTCAAGTATTCTACTCGATTTCCTGGGTCTTCATAGGCATTACTGAGTCAATTTCTGGGTGGTAGTTGTTGCTGAAGTTGCTGGTTATTTGCTGTTAATTTATCCTTCTCCTTTGCTGATTTTTGCTATCTTCTACCTGGACCTTTATTTGGTCCAGATCTATTTACCATTTTCTCTTTAGAAGGTATGTAACTATTTAACCTTATTGAAAGCTTGAATCTGAGTTTTATTCTTCTTCTTTGTTTTCTGAACTTTTCTTTTAGCTGTGATTTCTGTTTCTGCGGTCTTAATGAGAAAACTTGAAAGTAAAATTGGATGATATGTCGATAGTAAATCTGAATGTGTATTGTACATGCCTTTGAACTTTTGAATCAGTCTGTCTATTTTTAAGCTTATGGATTCAAAATGCATTAAGTGTTTTATAGTGGGACTTTAGTTTTGTGTTTGCATTTAGTAAGGTAAATCACACTAGGGTAGATGAGTTTGACCTTTCAATGGTCAAATTCACCCCACAATAGTGCATAAACAGTAGCATGTCCAGAAGTTATCTTTGTTAGGGTATAAAATAAGTAGTCAAGAGGCCTCCTAGAGTAAGGAATCTGAATCTCTTAAAATGATCAGATTATGTCTCTATAAAAGCCTAAAAACTCAAAATTATGGTATAATTGTCAAGAGGAACAAAATATGAGATCTATGGAGCTGAATCTGACCCTTTTTATGGCCAGATTTAGTCCATAAAAGGTTTGAATATGCATTGTTCTTCTAAGAGATTCATTAAGGATTGAATCTAACCCCCGTCATGATTTGATTCATCTTTTGACAATGCTCAAATGTATATCCTCAACAATGTCCAAATAGTAAAGTGTTGGACTTATAATCTTAGATTAATGTTAAAAGATGCTCTTATTTGTGTTCCTTATTCATTGAAGAGACTCAGTAAGCAGGTTTCCATATAGCTTTAGATTTAGGTTAATGTTGGCATTTTGGGATTAAATTCTGACCCATTCATGGTCAGGTCTACACCAAGAGAATGCATAACATCATCAGGTTTAAACTTGGCCTCTTTTCATGGTCCTGTTTGGTTTGGTGGGTGCTCAACACTTAATTAGTTTGTATGTTCTATAGATTACAAAAGGAGGACTCAAATGTACATCCTCAGAGAGATTCTAGTCGGATCAACTATTCAAAAGTTGTAACTTTTTAGTAGAAAAAATGTATCTTTACAGGAGTTAAAACTCAGTAACTCATCTATACCTATTCTCTTAGAAGCATTGTAATATGAAACTGGACTCTATGTTTACTGTATTAGCAGCATCTTTTCAATCCCGTATATATGTACTCATGGGCATAATTATGCCAGATTCGTCTGAGTCCACTGGACTCAAACGAGAACAGTCATGGCTAATTTTAAAAGAACAGTCGGAAGCCGTTGACAATATGTACATGAAAGGGCTCAAATGTGTAGTTATCTCAAATACTGTTTTGTATGCAAACGTAATTGCGAGATTCTATAAGTGGGGATGTTCAGATTAGCAAGATTTAGTTTTTTTTTGTAAAAATCTGTTTTCTGCAGTTTTCCTCACCTAATTGAATTTGTAAGAACAATTGTTTTACCCAGACTGATTTTTGCAAATTTATACAAAACACAAACCGGCTATTCAAAAATGTTCTTTTGAAAATTTTCCAGAATTATTACAATAAATAGGAGTCAGCGTGTATGAATTATGAAATGAACAACATGAACTTAAGTTGTTTCTGAAATTGGCAACAACACTTAGCCGAAAAATATTATGTTGCAATCATACACGTTAATATTGGCTTTCTTGGGAATATGCTACTTTTGAACCTTAGATATCTTTTATTAGTGCATGCCTTAAATTATTGTTCTTAGCTTCATCTTTTATTACGAAAGAGTCAAAATAGGATTGGCCAATATGGCCATAGCCCGGAAAATTTCGTCTCTTAGGCTAGAGAACTTAATCCTAGATAAATTCTCTACATATCTTCTAGGTAGAAAGGAAAAATACCTCTTTTGTTTGAAATTCAGTAAGTGATTGAAAATTCTCTCAAATTACCATAACCCACACTTGGTAGTGGCAACTCATGCCCCCGGCCCTCAACTCCAAACTTTAACAAAATGTACATAGCAACCACGGGTGTATTTCATGTGACGTGTTTGTCGTGTGATCAAAAACAACAAGTGCACGCCATCGTGACTTCTTCAAGATAAATCCATAAACGTTCTAATCGGTCTTAAAACTAAAATGTTGTTTCAAAACATAGAAAACATAAAGAATGATTGAACATTGCCTCAAATAGGTGTTATAAAACCGTCATGACCATAGTCCTGACTACGTAATCTACACTCGGGTGAGACAACTCATGTCCCCGACTTCAACTTCAAATTATATTAAAATCACGTGTTGCAATTGCGGGTGCATTTCATGTAGCGTAATCGTAACATGTCCAAAGAACAAACAAGTTTACGCCATCGTGACTTGTTTCAAGATAAATTCATAAATATTAAAAGCGGTTAAAAAGTGAAAAAGGCTAAAAAGCACAATAGGTTTAAAATATGTAAATAATTAGATAATTAGGCCAAATATTAATAGTTACGCGACCGTGATAGAACCACGGAACTCGGGAATGCCTAACACCTTCTCCCGGGTTAACAGAATTCCTTACTCGGATTTCTGGTCGCAGACAAATTAAAACAGAGTCAAAATTTCCTCTGTTTGGGATTTTTAAAATAACACAGTGTCCCAGAGCATCGTCAAAAATCCGGGTGGCGACTCTGAAATAAATAAATATATCCCAAATCCGAATAATGTCACTTTAATTGGAAAACTCCCTTATTACCCTTCATTAATCTGGGGTAGTGAAAAAGGAGGTGTGACAACGACCTTTCTCTTTCCCCCTTTATGTGCAATTTATTGTTTATCTCTTTCAAGTATTTATTCCTTTCGGAATCAAAACTGACATGTTTCTTTTTGTTTTCCTTCATAACTGCTTTTTCAATTATAACTGTTGTATTGACCGCTTTCATAACGTGCAAATACATGATAACATGCTTTTATTGCTCATTTATTGTTGTAGAAATCATGCTCAACATCATATTCCACTCGTACCTATATAAATCCTATAGCAAATCTTGATGAGTGGTTGCACTCTTCCGTTTTATATCACCCCTAAATTCAGAAAGGCTTATTTGCGGTAAAACTAGTCGATCATCGGTGCAATCGATGGTTCCGTGCCTTTCCCCCTCAAGTTGTCCACTTGAGCGTACCAGTCTAAAACCCCATAGAATACTTAATCTGTTATATTGTGCATGCATCATGGTCAAACCTAGCTGGGTTAACGTGTCGTCCGCACGATAGCCCTTTAAGGCAGCCTTATCCAAAAGTCCACCGAGTTTTTCATAATCCCAACGGACGCAGTCACGTTTTGTGCATTTATTTGGAGAACTAAATGCATCCATGCTAATCATAGGTGTATAAATAGTCGAGTCTGGCTGGGGTAAGGGTCTAACCTTATCTATTTTGCATAAAATGAGGTATGAAGTCCCCAGGTTCGGCATGGTCCAAAGAATACCACCATTGAGCCCGAATGATACCACGCAGGACATATACGCTTTTTACCTATCATGGTTGGAAGACAACATAGCAGGGATAGTTGAGTCAGGCATCAGTAGAAACATGGTCATAGACGAAGCGGCTGGGGCTCAGGTGAAATACAATAATCTACGCAAAAGGCTTTGTGAGTCCGAGGCCGAGCATCTGGAGAAACACAAGACTAATATGGAACTGATCGATGAGTGGAAGGAAAAGGCCATCAAGTTTCGTGAAAGGTTTGAATATTTGGAGCAGGGTCTGATGGAGTTAGAAGCAAAGACATGAAAAAGGGTCACCGACTGCCAGAATGCTGAGGGAAACGAAGGAGGGCATCTAGCAAGGGTATACCTGCTGTTGGGCATGCACGACCTGGGGAACCTGATTGACAGAACCAAGAAGACCAAGCCCGGGGAAGGTCCTTCGGGGACTAAGAAGTTTAGGTTTCCTTTTCATTGCTTTTACCAATGTAATAAGGACAATTTCCATTAATGACTTTATTTCCTGCTCATTATTTTAGTCTCGTTTTGGACTCGTCTATTTTACATTAATGAAATGAGGCATTTTTGCATCTAAGTTCGCCAAAATCAACTTGTCGCTAGGCTTACCTCTAGCACAACGAGGCTCCCAAATTCGGACACACTTTTATTCTTGCACTATGTGTTTAAATACTGCAATATTTTCTCATGATCCTCACTCACTTGGCTACCTTTTATTTTTGTTTTTGTTTCTCTTTTGATTATTCCCCTCCCCAAATGTTGGTTCATGCATTCTGGCATCATCATCATATCACTCAAGATCTAGGGGCCCTCCACCTCCTCCTCCTAGTCCACTTAAAGGCAAAGGCAAAGGCAAAATGGAAGGTTTGGCAACATTAGACAGGAAAACACAACGCCAGTGGAATGAACAGAAGCTTTTGACAATCATGGTACTCGGGTTCAGAATGATGCTATGTCACAACTCGAGCAAAGGTTGTTGAAACTCCAAAGGGATCTTGAGCATGTCCGGATCTTGGCAAATTTATCCTTCTCACTTAGTGTCCCAAATGTCATTCAAAATCCCATACCTCCTCAGAACACCCCAAACAAACAGAACCCACCCACAACTCATCATCATACAACTCCACCGAAAGAACAAATTATCCGACCAAAGCACCAGCACAACACTTTCCACGCTCCAATAAATATCCCGCTAATTGTCTTTGAACCACAACACTCCACAAGTGACCACCTCTATGCTCAAACACCAGGTCATCAGAACAACCCCATATACGTGGAGACTCTACCTCACTCCACCCAACACATTTCTTAGACACCTAAATCTGGTGAGAAGGATATGATCATTAAGAATTTGGCCGAGGAACTCAAGAAGCTGACTAGTCGAGTTCAGGGCGTTGAAGGAAGCAAGGGAGTCGAATGGTTGAACTATGACGATCTCTACATACAACCCGATGTTGAACATCCCGAGGGTTACAAACCTCCTAAGTTCGAAATGTTTGATGGTAGAGGTGATCCCAGGGTCTATCTCAGGACCTATTGTGATAAATTGATTGGAGTAGAAAGAGGCGACAAGATTCGCATGAAATTGTTCATGAGGAGCCTCACAGGAGATGCTTTATCCTGGTACATCAGCAAAAACCCTAAGAAGTGGTCAGACTGGGTAAGTATGGCATTAGACTTCATGGACCGATTCAGGTTCAATACGGAGAATGCACTAGACGTGTTGTACATCCAAAACCTTAAAAAGAAGCCCACTGAAATTTTTCGCGAGTATACCGCTCGCTGGAGATCTGAAGTAGCCAAGGTTTGGCCTGCCCTAGAGGAAGAGCAGATGAACAAATTCTTCGTCCGGGCACAAGACCCGCAGTATTATGAGAGATTAATGGTGATTGAAAACCAGAAATTCTCTAACATCATCAAGCTGGGTGAGAGAATTGAAAAAGGTATCAAGAGTTGAATGGTCACTAACTTTGAGGCCCTACAGGCCACCAACAAAGCCTTGCAGTCTGGTGGTATATTCAAGAATAAAGATGCAGGAACGTTAATGGTTGCACAGGGACCCAAATTCCCGTTGGTATACAGAACTTCCCCATTAACCTTTCAAGAACCCTCGCCCACCTAGCAGTCAGCACCTCCATCAACATATCAGCCATCCCACGGCCTACATATCAGCCTACTTCCCCTAGATATTCCCAACGAGCTCTTTTTTATCATCCTATAACTCTCAGCCATCTCACTTCCAATCACCCTCTGCTCGCCAAAAATTTCCGGAGACCTCGACCTAACTTTGATCGCCGACCTCCTAAACAATACACTACAATTGCTGAACCTATCGACCATTGTATGAAAGATTAAAAGTTGCTGGTTAGATCACTCATATCCCTGTTATAACCCTGAAAATTCATACCAATGGGTTAATCCAAACAAGACCTTTGCATACAATTCCGGCATGAAGGGGCATACAATTGATGAATGTCGCTCATTGAAGGATAAGATCCACTCTATGATAAATAACAAGGTCATCCAGGAAAAAGAAGTTGCTCCCAATGTTCACAACAATCTGCTTCCGGACCATAGGGGTGTCAACATGATAGAGATAGAAGAAGATTGGAACCCAAAGGGGTCGATCGGGTTAATCATAGAAGGTGATGACCCAGATAAGCCAGCAGCCACTCTTAATCCCATCATAGTCCAGATTCAGCCATCCGGAGATGTCAGGTAACTGCATCACTCCCATTCAAGTTTGAAACGACACCACCTGCAAACACACATTTGTCATTCAAGGTTGAAGTTATGCCGCCTGCTAAGGCACCCATTCCATTCGAAATGAAAGTAGCTGCACCGATCACAGTGACAGTGTCAACCACGTCACTTTCAACAACAAGGCTGTAACTTGGGATTTCATGGCTGAAGCAAGAAGGAAAAGTAAAGTCAAGATAGAAGAAGCTGGTGCTGCACAAGGGATGACAAGGACCGACAGGGTCTATGTACCTAAACACTTGGCAGAGTCTAGCAAAAATGCTTCCAACATGCCACCCGTCATTGAGACATGCCTAGATTATCTTTGGAGGAAGGTGCAGGACTGGGAACACTCAGTCATTAATCAACTGAACAAAACTCCAGCCCAGATATCCATTCCGTCATTGCTGCAGAATTCAGACACACATGGATGCTTTGATGAAAGTGCTGAACGAAGCATATGTGCCAAATAACATAACTAGTGGAGAAATGGCCAATATGGTAGGTCAAGTACTTGAGAGTCACAAGATCACCTTCCACGAGGACGAGCTACCTCCTGAAGGGCTAAGTCATAATAAAGCACTACATATCACTGTGCAATGTGAGGACTACTTCATCACCAGGATTCTGATCGACGGTGGATCCAGCCTCAACATCTGTCCGTTGACAACAGTCAAGAAATTGGGCAAGGGACTACACGAGATCAAAGAAGGATCTATGAATGTAAAGGCTTTCGACGATTCTCAGAGGTCTACCATCAGCGAAATCAGTCTTTTTCTGCAAATGGGACCTACATGGTTCGAAATTGAATTTCAGGTGATAGACATGTCGGCATCCTATAATCTGTTGTTGGGATGCCCATGGATACATGCCGCCAGGGATGTACCATCAACATTGCATCAGGTGGTAAAATTTGAATGGAACCACCAGCAAGTGATCATCCATGGAGATGGAAGCAATCTTATCTTTGGTCGCCAGACCATCCCGGTGATTGAAGGTAGAAGAAGGATGGGTGGATAAACCTACCACCACATTGAACGGGTCAATGCAGTGGATAAAGACAAATGTTGGGACAGTAAGATCGAAAGCATATTGAACTGGAGTGGGTACAAGCCTGGCCAAGGGCTCGATAAGAATCTTCAGGGGATTTCCAAACTGATACAGCTGAAGCACCATGGCACCTCTTTTGAGATGGGATACAAATACACTTGGCAGAAGTACGAAGATTGGTCGCCACCATGGCGCGGTCCCTACTATCCATTGGAACAGCCTATACAATATTTGGAGCAGACTTTCTGGCAAGCTGATATCATATGGGGGTCAGAAGAAGAAGAAACTCTAGCAGCTTTGAAGGATCTATTCCTGGAAGATGGTGACATGGACTGTTGTGTTATTATTGAGGAGGAGGAGGAGGAAGGCCCTACCATCAAAGCTGTGAGTAAGTGATCATTCCTCAAGAAATGGACTGTTAGACCATCCAAGGCCCAACGAGTCCCGGGCATTACTATTTCCTGTCTTGATGAACCAATGACTATGACATGCAATGAGACAATGTTACAAAAGGACAGTGATTCAGAGGAAAAAGATACCATACCCGATGATATTATCAGATAAGTTGAGGATTATGATAATAGACCTAAGTCCAATCTGGACGAAACCGAGATAGTCAACCTGAGAGATTCAGAAACTGTCAAGGAAACTCGCATCAACATTCATCTATCGCCATCAGAGAAAGTGGAATACATATAATTTTTGAAAGAGTATGAATACATATTTGCATGGTCGTATGATGACATGACTGGTCTAAGTACATCCATTGTGGTTCACCAGTTACCAACCAATCCAATGTGCCCGCCGATAAAGAAGAAGCTCAGAAAATTCAAGTCTGATATGAGTTTGAAAATCAAAGAGGAAGTTACCAAGAAAATCAACGCCAAGGTTCTCAGGGTAGTCAAATATCCGACATAGTTATCCAACATCGTGCCAGTACCGAAGAAGGATGGGAAGGTCAGGGTTTATGTCGACTATCGGGATCTCAACCGGGCCAGTCCAAAGGAAGATTTCCCCTGCCAAACATACACATCTTGATTGACAATTGTGCAAAGCATGAACTGCAATCGTTCGTGGATATTTTTGCCGGTTACCACCATATTTGGATGGACGAGGAGGACGCTGAGAAAATGGCTTTCATTACGCCGTGGGGAGTTTACTGTTATAAGATGATGTCGTTCGCCTAAAGAATGCTGAGGAAAACCTATATGAGAGCTATGACCACTATCTTCCATGATATGATACATAAAGAAATTGAGGTTTATGTGGATGACGTCATCATCAAGTCCAAGAGAGCCACCGACAATACAGCAGATTTGAGAAAATTCTTCGACAGGCTGCGAAAGTAGAACTTGAAGTTAAACCCCGAAAAGTGTGCGTTCGGAGTTCCTGCTAGGAAATTTCTTGGGTTCATGGTCAGCCACCGAGGAATAGAACTGGATCCATCAACGGTCAAAGCCATCCAAGAATTGCCACCGTCAAAGAACAAGAAAGATGTGATGAGTTTCCTAGGACGCCTTAACTACATTAGCCGATTCATAGCCCAATCCACGGTTATATGTGAACCAATCTTCAGGATGCTGAAGAAATATGTTGCGACCGAATGGACCGATGATTTTCAGAAATCTTTCAACAGAATCAAGGAATACTTGTCAACAACATCAGTTTTGGTCCCACCAGAGCCAGTTAGACCCCTGCTACTCTACCTTGCGGTATTAGATGGAGCTTTTGGCTGTGTTCTGTGGCAGCACGACGAGACAGGAAGAAAGGAACATGCTATTTATTATCTGAGTAAGAAGTTCACTCCACATGAGGCACAGTATTCTCTACTAGACCGTACCTACTGTGCTCTAACCTTAGTAGCCCAGAAGCCGATGTATTACTTCTGTGCCTACACAAAATATCTCATATCAAGGATGGATCCTCTGAAATTCATTTTTCAGAAGCCCATGTCCACTGGCAAACTGGCCAAATGGAAAATCCTGCTGAGTGAGTTCGACATTGTCTATGTGACTCAGAAAGCGGTCAAGGGGCAAGCACTGGCAGATCATCTTGCCGAGAACCCCGTGGGAGGAGAATACGAACCCCTGAAAATGTATTTTCCCGATGAAGAAATGTCATTCATTGGGGAAGACATTGCAGAATCCTATGACGGTGGAGAATGTTCTTTGACGGAGCATCCAATTTCAAAGGAGTCGGGATTGGAGTTGTCCTGATATTGGAAACATGTCAACACTACCCGGTATCTTCCAAACTCATATTTCACTGTACCAACAATATGGCAGAATATGAGGCTTGCATCTTAGGGCTTAATATGGCCATTGACATGAGTATCCAGGAGTTGCTAGTAATTGGTGACTCAGATATGCTAATACACCAAGTACAAGGAGAATGGGCTACCAAGAATTCAAAGATAGTGCCATATCTGCACCATGTGCAGGAATTGAGGAAAAGGTTCACAAAGACAGAATTTGCGCACGTCCCCAGAATTCTTAACGAGTTTGCCGATGCATTGGCCACTCTATCATCCATGATACAACATCCAGATACGAACATCATTGATCCTATTCCAGTAAAGATCCATAGCCAACCGGCCTACTGTGCCCACATCGAAGAAGAAGCAGACGGGATACCATGGTTCCACGACATCAGGGAATATTTGTCAAAAGGAGAGTACCAGAGCTTGCAAATCACACTCAGACACGCACGCTCCGGAGAGTGTCCAACAATTTCTTTCTCAGCGGAGGAAACCTGTACAGAAGGACTCCTGACTTGGGATTATTAAGATGTGTCGATGCAAAGGAAGCCTCCAGACTACTTAAAGAGATACATGCTGGGACATGTGGCCCACACATGAATGGTTTTGTCTTAGCAAAGAAAAGACTCAGAGCCGGTTACTTCTGGATGACCATGTAAACGGACTGCATCCAATATGTCCGTAAATGCTATCAATGTCAGGTATATGCAGATATGATAAAGGTACCCCCAAATGAGCTCAATGCAACAAGCTCACCTTGGCCGTTCGTCGCCTGGGAATGGACGTTATTGGACCAATCGAGCCCACATCCTCAAATGGGCACAAGTTCATCCTAGTAGCTATTAATTACTTCACCAAATGGGTCGAAGCGGCATCATACAAAGCAGTGACTAAGAAATTCGTGGCAGACTTTGTCCGTGACTGTATTATTTGTCTGTTTGGGATTCTGGAGTCAATCATCACCGACAACAGCTCTAATCTCAACTGTGATCTGATGAAAGCCATGTGCAAGACTTTCAAAATCAAGCACAAGAATTCCACAGCCTATAGACCATAGATGAATGGAGCTGTGGAAGCCGCCAACAAGAACATCAAATAGGTATTGAAAAAGATGATAGAAAAGCACAAAACAGTGGCATGAAAAAATATCATTCGCCTTACTGGGATACCGCACCACAGTCCGCACATCAACCGGGGCAACTGCGTATTTACTGGTTTATGGTACGAAAGTTGTTATCCCTACGGAAGTGGACATCCCTTCCTTAAGAATCATACAAGAAGCTGAGCTCAGCCACGCATAATGGATAAGAGGCCTCTACGAGCAGTTGGCCCTCATAGATGAGAAAAGGATGAATACAATATGTCATGGTCAACTTTATCAGAGTAGAATGTCCAGATCTTTCAACAAGAGAGTCAAGCCAAGATAGTTCACACCAGGGCAACTGGTGTTAAAGAAAATTTTTCCACATCAAGAGGAAGCCAAAGGGAAATTTTCTCCCAACTGGCAAGGTCCGGATATGGTTCACCGAGTATTGACTGGAGGAGCTCTCATATTTGTAGAAATGGACAGAGACGTTTGGCCAAAGTCAATCAATTTAGATGCAGTCAAACGATATTATGAGTAACTTTCTATGATTTTCTTCAATGATGTAATTGAACTACGCTTGACCTGATTCCAGTTTAAGAGGGGGTACGTAGGCAGCCCTATGTGTTCAATCATAATTCAATAAAAATCTCATTTCCCCTGCAATTGGAAACTGGGGCAGAATTTTGAGGAGGACCCTCAAAATTCCGTAGCATGAGTGGTTGCAATGTCTTAGACCATGTCATGGTCATCGGTTCATCTAAATTTCTCAATATATATTTTTACTATGTCTTTATAAAATCATGCACATTTTAAAAATATAGCTCTGTTTAGCAAACAGTACCCCGATGACGCAAACAAAATCATCAGACCAAGCAGCGCGAACCAAGTAAAGGCAGCGGAGGCACGAATCAACCTCCTCCGTCTACGAAACTCACGATTTTTCTTTGGATGCAGGGACAAAGGATAGACATGCCGCAAAGTCAAATCCTCACAACAATCGCGTTATCAAAATCTGCTACCAGCTAATAAATTCTTCTACTATCTGCTATTCATTCTACTTTCTGCATAAGGCTAAATATTGCCTTCCCTTGCGTAAGGCTAAGCTTTGCCTTCATCCTACATGAGGTTAAGCTCTACCTCCCCCATCTGCATAAGGCTAATCTCTGCCTTCCTTTTGCATAAGGCTAATATCTGCCTTCATTTGCATGGGACTAAGCCCTGTTCCACATCTTTCATGAGACTAAGATCTGTCTCCACCTTGCATGATGTTAAGCTCTACGTCCGCCTTCACACAAGGCTAATCTCTGCCTTCCTTTTGCATAAGGCTAATATCTGCCTTCATTTGCATGGGACTAAGCCCTGTTCCACATCTTTCATGAGACTAAGATCTGTCTCCACCTTGCATGATGTTAAGCTCTACCTCCGCCTTCACACAAGGCTAATCTCTGCCTTCATTTGCATGAGACTAAGCTCTGTCTCCATACCTGCATAAGACTAATCTCTGCCTCCGATTTACATTCTTTTGATCGAGACTAAGCGCTGTCTATCCAACATTATTTACTTCGCTCCTCTTTCGGGCTACGCTCTGCCTCCATTTCCCAAGACTAAGCTTTGTTATGTGGACATCATATTATTGCATTTCATGGGCTGAAATATCCCCAACTTGCCCAAAGGCGTCATAGTCTAACAACATCATCCTCATAGCTGGAAGACACCATGTCATGGCCTGAGGATCTCTCTCAATCTTGCATATCATTATTCAAAGGCGTCATAGTTCGGAGGCACCTTCTTCATGGCTCGAGAACATTATTTCATGGCCCGTGAATCCTTCATCAAACCACTCATGGCCCAGGACATCATGGTCAGAGGATGTCATCCCTAATCATCTGAAGACAACATTCATAGTCCAACGGGAGCTTGCATCATGTTTAAATATATGCATAATATACGCCTGTATTGCTTGTATTTACAGGTAACCCGGCAAGCGACGGCTACCCCAAAGGAGTGATCCCGCTCCAGTTCTCCCAGCCATATAAAACCTAACCTCTCCCATAGAACCGTTCATTCATCTAGCCCTAGATATTGGTCCGTTCTTGTGATGACTTCATCGATATACTTCGCCGATGAATCCGGAACTACATACGACCTGGTTCTTGTAAAACCAGAGATATATAGGCAGCTCAGAAGCCAGGGTGCGGCCTAAATCTCTCTAACCATTTCGCTCGATCAAAATTGGCCATCGTATCTTTACCCGACAACTCTAACATCCTTTCCGGGTAAAGAGGGATACCCAATTTTTTCCAAAATATTTTTTAAATTGCATATGTACCTTCAAAATCATGCATTAATATCAACTGGTATTTTTCCACAATTTTTCTACGTTTTATAAATTTGTCCAGTATTTTATTTCCAATAAATGATTATAAAATTGCATCACAAATAATTTGAAAGACATTTCTTGATTTATTTTATTATTTATGGTCCTATTAAGACCAAAGTATTTCATAATTAGCCAAGTTGGCACCTTTTGGCTATAATTGCAATGACTTTACAATTATAGCCCAATCATATGATTTCATACTATTTTTATCCAGAAATTAATCATTTGTATTTTTAAAATACTAAGTAATCATCATAATTATTTCCTACGCATGAAATTTTTTTATAATTAACAACTATTTTTATAAATTATTTTAATTAATTTACATTGGGTGTTTAACAACTGGCCCCATTTATTTCAATTATAGCCAATTATAGCCAGCCCAAAATGCCTAACTACACTAGCCCAAGACCACAGGCCCAAATCCTAATACTACCCGACCCAAATCTGCCCAAATCCGGACTGTTGATCATTTTTTGATCAACGGTCCAGGTTATTTCCTTCCTAATTTAACCTAATCCCCCAAACCCCTCATTCCCCCCTCACACTCTCCGCGTCACAATCTCCTTCTCTCCCAAACTCTCTCTTCCCTAACCCTAATTTTCCCTCGCCGTTGCTTGCTCGCCATATGTAGATACCTAAATTTCCCTCAAAATATTTTTTATATTTGCATATATACCGACAAAATCACTTTTTACAATAACTGGCATTTTTTCATAATTTCCCATATTTTTACTAATCTCTTTCCCAAATTATTCAGTATTTTGCACTCTATAATTATGCATAAATTGTATTATAAATAATTTTCAAAATATTTCCCAGCTCAATATACTATTTTTATCCTATTAGGATTTAATTATTTCATAAGTTAGCCAATTTGGCATTATTTAGCTATAATTACAGTAATTTTATAATTATAGCCTAATTATACGTTTTATACCATTTAAATTAATAATTAGTCATTTTATATTTTTAATATTAGCTAATTACCTTAATTTCATCTATTTAACATTAATTTCATTTTTTTATAATTACTAGCTACTTTATTAATCATTTATCTAGCTTTAAGGGGGGTATTTAACTAATAGCCATCTTTTAATTTTAATTG
Organism: Nicotiana knightiana; assembly: GCA_005239525.1. Lineage (NCBI taxonomy): Eukaryota > Viridiplantae > Streptophyta > Magnoliopsida > Solanales > Solanaceae > Nicotiana > Nicotiana knightiana. The sequence goes on from ML425068.1 coordinate 18,224, forward strand.
TGGCCTAAATTAAACCCAATAACCAATTAAATAAGCCCAAACACCCCCAGGCCCAATATCCAATCCACCCGACCCAACTCTTCCTAAATCCTGGCCGTTGATCAATTTTGATCAACGGCCCCGATCGATTGTTACCATAATTAATCCTAATGACCTACCCCCCGTCTCTCATTTTCACTCAGACGCTCATCTCACTACTCTCTCTCTCTATCTCTCTAGACCCTCTAGAGACTTCTAGTCTCTCCACTTCCGATGAGGTCCGTTCGTCTTCTCCGGCCGCCTCTTCGCTGGAGGCCATGGAGTCCAACCATCCTCAGGGCTCCCATGGCTCCTTTACGCCGGTGTTGCCATCTCTAAGGTACTCAAGAGATCAGGGTTCACTTTCTCACACCTTTGTCCTGTCTCAGACCTTCATGGCTCGATCTCTAGTAAGATTTCTCTCCTAGTGGCTAGATCCGATGGTTTCTATACCGACTCTCTCTCTCTCTGGGTTCTCTCTTTGAAACCCTAACTTCTAAACTTCCGATTCTTTTAGATCTGTAACAGATTTATACGTATTATGAGGTTTTCCTGTGTTTTCTTTAAAGATTCTCCTATTTCTCGAACGATTCTTCGTTTTTTCCAAAACTAAGTTTTAAAATTATTTTCAAAAACAGTTTTCCTTTGGGTATCTTAGTATTATTTCATGATTCTATTGTGTTTAAGCATTGTTTGAGCCGCTCCTTTCTTGTTTAATTCATTTTGATAAAAAGCCCCAAATTTCTTGGGTACAATCTGTGAGCCCAAGCTTTGTTTACAATATTATTTTACCTGTTCTATTGCGACTGCTTTACTCTCTTGAAACACTATGTGATTTTTGCTCTATACTTGCAGTCAGGGTTTGTGATTCTTTTGTCGCTTCTGCCTAAGCCATGATCGTCTACTGATTCTTTTAATTATTTGCTATGTTTTGATGTGAATCCCTAATTTCGTGATTAGGGTTCCTAGTTTTTGTTTAACATGTGTTATTCCATTCAAATCAATACTGTTTTATCATTTTGAATCTTTGAATAAGTGTGATTAGCGATTTGTTGATTTTTACAGCATATCCTTTACTAATTTTGAGCATCTCCTTAAATATGTGATATTTTCCTTTCAGTAATACTGGTTTCCTGTAATTTGAAGGTTTCCTGACTGATTTTTTAGGATTTGAATCATCTCTTGCCTTATTTCCGCGAATGAACATGCTGTCAAATTGACTTTCCTTAATTATGATATTCTGGATCTAGCTCTAATCACATGCTCTATAATTTTACTACTACTTATATGCTAAAGTCAGCTTTTCAATGATTTCTTTCCTTGTTTTTTGTTACTGTTTATTGACTCCTTAATTGAAGGGAATACTTGGCTTGATTATATGTTGATTGATTCTGAGTCCCTATAATTACTGCTGAAATATTAGTTTACCTTATTTGACTACCCGTTTTCAAGCTATAAATACTTTGGTCTTTCATTAGCATAGCAGAAAAAAAAAGACGAACTCACTGGTTCAATAACTCTCTCTCACAACTAAAACTTTCTGCTCTCTTCTCTGTTCTACTTGTCACTGTTCTAATTTAGCCGGCTGCAAGCCAAGGCTAACTATTGTGCTCCTATCCTACTTTGTGTTTACTATCTTCTTCACTTCACTGGTATGTTCTGATTTTAATCCCAGTTCCCAAACCAATATGTTTATTTTGCTGCTTCAATTCATTATGTTTCCTATATGCTTCTATATTTTTTTTTGTTGTTGGACATGTAATTAAAATCTGGGGCTTCATCTAGCATGTTATGTTATGCTTTACTTTCATAATCAGCATGTCTTTATGTATTTGAAACCTGTTTCTATGTGACTCTCATTATCCCTATGTCTGTACACTAGCTTTGGTTAGGGCATGCCTCTATTGGTATTACTTTTAGATGTTTGATAGTGTTATATCTAGTCTAAACCCATACTATGATGTATCCCAGTTCCATGAACTCCAACTTCTGATTCTGCATCCATGTCTACTTCTGCCTGTTACATGTTTACTACTATGTTCCTTGTATGTCCCGAATCCCTCACTACCCTGTTTGTGGTTGCTGAACTTGTCTTAGTACGCTGCTCTGATCCTAAGAGGTGGATGTGTTTATTCTGACTGCATTACTCTTTTCTCAAACTTTTTACTGAATAAAAATCCTTTTTGCAAAACACATGCTTTTGTGTGTAAAAACCAGTCTTTCTTGTGTAAATTATTTACTCAAAGCTTTTCAAAACTATGTCAAGCAATCTCACTCTACTCCTAGACCTTTAAGTTCTGCCCCCTCAGTGTGAGCATTGCTTTGGGACCCTCGAGCTCCTTCTGAACTCTGACACACTGAGGCTGGCACTTCCACACTGTACCTGTTAAATTCTTGGTTACTAAGTCTAGATGTAAGCACTGCCCGGGATCCTTGAGATCCTTAGGGAACTTTGATGCACCTAAACTCTGATTTGTCTATGGAACTGAGGCATATGAGGCCATAGGAGGCTTTTTTTTTTTGGAAATCTGGGCCAAATTGAAGGCTCCATATAGAGTAGCTTCTTAATTTTTCTATTTCTATAATTCATTCGTTGGCCTGTAATAATTTGTAAACAACACTTGGGGAATGGATAGTAAAAAAAGGAAAGGGTAACTATGCATGCTATAGATATAAAAGGGTAGAAACCATGCTCTTAGGTTTACATTTCCTATGTGCGCAATAGTAAAGTCATGTTTCGGGTTAACATATGCAAAGCATATCATGCATTAGAAATCATGCTCTTTAGGATTTTTATAAACATTGTTTCACCACTTTACTGTAATACTGTTATATCACTTAGGAAAATCATGTTCAGTAATAACAATGGAAAAACCGCCATCGTGTGATTCTATCTATGCAAATGTAATCTGAATCTTGCCTTAAAATAAGAGTGTTAACAAGAATATGCTATCACGCTTACCATGTTACACATAGAAATCATGTTCTAGGTAAACAATTAATAAACCTGTCACTTTTGCATATCCTGAAGTCATGTCAAAACACTGCAATGTCTTGTGCATTTCGAGACCTTGTTCAGGCTTTGATCCTGCACCATTCTGCATCTTCGTGCATTAGATATCATGTCCTTAGGATTGCATCTCATTCGTTTAGGCACACCTAGCCTTATTACTGATAAAAACAATTGCATTCAATTCTCGTAATCAACTGATAACAAGTCCGTATTCTGAACACGTAGGACGACATGTTTTACGTAATACAATGTTGAACAACTCTCCTCTAAGTGACGCTGGTAATTGGTACATACTATCTCACACATAGACAAGCCTTAGGTGATTAAATCGTCTAAGACTGAGAATGTGCCTTCCTGTATATGTTGCTCAATGCTTAAAAGGATTCAAATCAGTAGGTAAATTGATTAGGATCCCTTTCTGAGTAATAAAAATTGGCCTGCATATATGTCTATATTCTGAACTCACTTAGGTATCATGTCTTACGATTCTGAATTTAAATACCGCCCTTAACTGTGTTTGAGTCGTACTGTCTAACTGTATTACTTGTGGAGGTAAACTTGAGCCCTTACTTGCTTTTTCTATGTTCCCATTAACAACAGTCCTATATGCTTTCGTCTGTCGCCCTAGAGCTTTACCTTTTAAACCTGAGGGTTTGCTTAGTACCTCCTTCTTATGATAGTAGTCCTAACCTCCTCCGGGACTGTTAGGAAGGGGAGGGTAACACCACGCAATAGAGTTCATAACCAACACACGCTTTAATTACCTTCATGGGTTGGAAAAGTGTAGAATATGGATATGATGACTGGTGCGCTAATACCACGTGTATCCCCTCTTTGAGGAGTCATTACCGGGTATTGTACTGATGTGATCCATATTATTATAAACCTAGGATACTCTTTACATGCTTAGATTGTAATCTTTTCATAATCTACCATTCTTTACTTTTTTTAAAAAACATCTGCATTCTTAAGACTTAAATCCCCTCTTATTTGCGCCTTATTCGTTTGTTTGCTAAGCTGTACAAATTCACAAAAAGTTGTTTGGCCGGGAACCACACTCGTGGATCCTGAGGGGTGCCTAACACCTTCCCCTTAGGATAATTTCAAGCCCTTACCCGATCTCTGGTTAACAACGTAGTTGTAAATGAACCCCATTGGGTGTCCTAACGCACCTTTAAAAATCATTAGGTGGCGACTCTATAAAACGCAAACCCCTTTCCCAAAAGGAAAGAGTTGTCCCAACCGAATGTCATTAACCTGATCTTCGCGAGAAAAGAGAGGGTACGACAACATGGCGACTCTGCTGGGGATTTATCTAGGCTTTTACCATTTCAAACAGCTTTGTGAACTTTTCTTTACTTTGTTAATACTTTCGACCTTTCCCTTTACCCTTTATTGTGTGAAATTACTTGTCTATTTCTTTAAGAATTTATTTGTTCTTCAAAAGTAACTGACACGCTCTTTCTGTTTCTTAATTTTTAACCGCTTTTAAATTATAAACTGATGCATTTACTGCTTTCGTAACGTGCAAATACATGACAACGTGTCTTTAATGCTTATTTATTGCATAATCATGCTCAACATTCATACTCCACTCGTGCCAAACAAAATACTATAGCAACTGATCAGGCTCAACTATGTCTTGTAGAACACTAAACGGGCGTTGCAAATATAATCCTGGGGTATTATGCCCAGAGTCGATCCCACAGGGAATTGACGTATCAAGCAAGCTGTTAAAATACTACTCAGCTGTCACCTGATGTTATTTAAATTACTAATACTAAAGATTAAAACTAAAGATTAACTATGCTAAGGTATAAACAATTGTAATAAAAATCTAAGGTTATGGTTTCCCCCGCTGGTGAACTTACTTCTCGGATACTTCGTATAGCTTGATTAGTTGTCTCTATCAATCATGAACACTCTATCTACCATAAATCTCTCTCAAGTAATTATGATAATTTACTAGACGCACTCTCTCAAGTTACGCTAGCTAGATTGCATTACAGTTCACTTAGATTGCACCCGAAGTATCGTTATCTCTAATCCAACCTCTAAACCCTCGGTTATGACTTTCGTCTATACTCTGGGAGTGGTGTTGTTCAAACAATTACCTAAATATGCACTCTCTCTCAAGTAGATACATAATAAATAGGCACAGCTAATTGAGGGCCCTTCAATCAACTACAACAAGAACGTAGTTGAACAAATAGAGTTTAATCAACCAATCAAAGCTATATTAATATCACAATAAGTTTATTCCCCAACGGGTTCCACAAGAAATTAGCTAAACATGTTCAAAAGAATCAAATCTAAAATAACTTGCATAATTAAACTACAAAGTAATGAAGAAAATATGTACAAATTGATGTTTTGTCGTCCGTATCCACTCTAATATCGAATCTCTCTCTTGTAGTTGTGTTTTAGGAGTCTATTTATAAGTTTAGGACAAACCCCAAACGTGTAGGAGACTTCTATTTCAAATGGGAAACACTTAAACTCGTCAAAACTTGGTTTTTCGCTGAACTGGGGACCCTGGCATTTGGACCCAAAGGCCTGGCTAAAGCCAGGCTAGGGCTGGCGTTTCAGCCCGAACGCCTAGCTAACGCCAGGGTAGGGCTAGCGTTTCAGCCCTAACGCCTGGATAACGCCAGGTAGGGTTAGGTTGTTTGGCTCTGTCGCCCG
>ML425070.1:0-11397 GCA_005239525.1 Nicotiana knightiana
ACATATAGGATTAAGGTTAAGGTTATTTACTCCTAATTGGCTACTATAAACTAACAGGTACCAAATAAGTGTTACATAAATAAAAGGGAGTGCCACTAGGGAACTAAAATTTCAATTCAAAAGCAACCCTACGAGCACAAGGGAACGAAGTTAAGTAACTAAGGATAATGATAGGCGAGTAAGAACATCAGAAATACCGTGGGGTATACAATGTAATAAACAACTTTACAAGAGTCAGAGGGTATTCCCTAAGAACTGCAACGAAAGACCAGCTGAGGAAATAAGGAAGAAGGCTTCAACAGAAGCATAGCAACCTAAAGAAGAAATGGTCTTGTAACATCAGTCTCACTATAATATTGTATACACTCCATAAGAAAGTGGCACCTATCGTGGCTAATGAACGGGAAGAAGGAAAAATAATCAAGAGTTGATAATTGAGATCATATGAGATACAGGGAAACTCCAGTATTCGTGGGCACTAAGATAAGACAAGTATCCATGTAGCAAGTGACATAACGACTAGGAAAAGTAATTGCTTACATTTAAAGACAACTGAGAAGGCATGAAAGGAAATCTATGGTGCTCATGTTAAAAGGAAGGTTGCGAGTAGTATAAATAGATATGCGTAGGTCATAAGATAAAGTATAGTAAAGCAACACAGTTTTAGCTAGACAGGAGTAAGGATAAGAAAATGTGAATGAGAAGGTGACGAGAATAGGTAAGTCCTCGGGATTAAACCCATCACAACAAGAGAGCTGATGGTTTCCATAAAGTTATAAAAAGCTCAGTATAGCATGAGCGAACTCAAAGGAGCTTAAAACTAGGAGCATTCCATCAGGTAGTAAAGTAAGGGTGTAATGCGTTTAGGCCATTGATTGAGTAATGATTTAAATAAAAAGGGATTTAATGGGTAAAACAGGATTAAAATAACCCCCCCCCCCCCGATAGGATGAATTACATTGGGATGCTATGAAATACAATTATTGGAGTATAGTATCGTCCCTAAGTGGAACATGAAAATCACTTCAGATGTGATCCCTAGTGACGATATATTACATAGGAGGTTTCAAGTTATTATTGATAGATTATAGATCAACATTAAGGTGAATCAATAATAGATGGATGAAAGTTACAAATATGATATGAGATTAAGATGTCATTATTAAGATGAACAGTATTAAGGAGGCATTAAATGGCTTAGATTTATACATATAGGATAAGCAATGAGAGAGTAACCTAGAGTTGGGTGGCAGGCCTTGATAGTAATAAACCAAAATAAGAGTTACGGTACAGTATAACCTACGTAGTTGTGGTAAAGCCATAAGCATAGAAAACTGAGGCAATAAAACAAGATATAACAAAAGTTGTAAGTTGAACAAAGTACCAAGCAAATAATTTTAGTACACCTATAGATGCCCAGAGGGACAACTTGTCATAGTACCATATATGTTCACAAAGTGAAGCCTAGAGATTGGTTAAGAGACTAGCGTAAAAAGGAGATAAGAGTGGCATTGGTGCACATTCAAGGTTAGAATCGTACATGATGTATGAAAGAAGATAGAAACAGTGACGAGATTGGAAGAATTTCGACCATAAGTCATGGTGTGAGAAAGAGGCCTAAAGGGGGGAATGCCCTAGCCTTTGGATTTATTCACCGAATAACTCCCTAGATGACAAAGACAATATTAAAGTATTCGTAAGAGCTATTTCTTAAGAGATGGATAAGTGCATTAGTCAACATTCGAGGACGAATGTTCCAAAGGGGAGAATGATGTTATACCCCATGTTTTCGTACGTGAGAGTATGCCGTAAGTTAATTGATGTAAGCTAAGAAATAAGATTATATTTGGAAGCATATAAAGTAAGTTAATCATGTTACCTTAGAGATTACAAATATTTAAGATCATGAATAACGAGTACCAAGAGGGTTGGAAAGCTTAGAAGCTAAACCAATTGAAGAAAACAAGGTTCGTCGAAAGTCGACGAGTTTGGAATGTTATAACATGTACTTTAGGGTGAGACTATAGTTCATTACATGATTATTAGGTTATTCTATGAGTTATTTTTGTCGTATGATAGTCGTGTGCTACGTTTTGAAGTCAATCAAGTTGTGGAACAAAAGTTGGCAAAGGTCTTCACAAGTTACATTCATAATATGCTGGAAATTAGGTCAAATATAGCTGAGATTTTATCCCAATATACTTGGAATTATAGGATGATATATCTACCAAATTTAATATCTATGAGTTTAGTTTCTAACTCATTTAACCGTTCATCAATACGACATCGGAGTAGAGAGATATTCACATTTTCGTGAGACAGGCAAAGCAGCTCCCATGGGACCCACAAAGTCGGTATAAACTCCAGCTTGTATTTAAGTCAATTCTAAATAGTTTTCACTCATTTTTATCGTTAAAAATAGTTCCTAAACCCTCCTAAATTATCTCCAATGGTTCCTCCATGATTCTAGGGTGAAAACCTAAGATAAAAACATGAATCCAATGCTAGAAACCCCGTGGTGCTTGCTAGATCGTAGGTCTTCATCTTGTGGCTGTTTTGGAGGGTTCTCCAAAGTGAAATAACCTCAGGTCTCGTATGGTTATTGTTGATTAAGGTAATAATCAGTCACTCCTTCATACATATTATATTTTCAAGGTGAACCACAATTGTTTACACTCCAACTTGAACACCAAAAGTTGATTCAAGAAGAGAATACAACACCTATAGTGTTGTGGTGTCATTGAGGATAATTGTGGGCTGTGTTTGGCCGAAATTTCAAGTGGTTGATACTGTCTAAGGTGACTATAATAGCCTAATAATTGTGCTTAAACTTTCTTGTATGTTGGTTAAGTTGTTAGGATAATAAACTACAAGATAATACTTGGATTAGCTTAAGTCACTTCTATGGTATTGTATTGCCATTGAGGGCTATTGTAAGCTAAATATAACTTGGATTTAAACTTGAAGCTACTGTAGTAGGTATGTGTATTGTGTTCTTGCAGGTGCTTAAGGTTATCTTGATGTTCATTAAGTTAAATGGTTGGACTAGACATAAACTAGTGAATTAAGTTGCAAACTGAAGAAAGTTGGAGTTGTGGATTGTTTCCTTTGTTATAAATATATGGTATAAGGATGGAATCATTGATGAATTACTTCATTATCATATTAATAATGTTGTTAAGTTAATGTAAGAAGTCTATAAGGGGTGATATGGGTTATACGGATTCCGATCGAGCTTGCCGCTCAAAAATGATTGTTGAACTAATTAGAGAGCTAATTGAGAATTATATTGTTGTTGTTTGGGCTGTTTGGTGACTTTTGGTGACATATGGGATGTAGTAAAAATAGGGGAGATTCTGTCCGTTTTCTTTTAGAATATTGGTTTTGAAATATGAGAGTTACAATGCTTATATGATGACGACGAAGTCGGATTACTCATTGTGGACGTAAGAAGATCATATTGAGCTTTGTTGACGATTGGAGAGAAGATTGCAAAGGTATGTTAAGGCACTTACTTCTTTCTTTTGGCATAATCTAAAGTGAAATGAACGTAAACGATAAGTTGTTTCATAATGAATCTACTCCTAGCAACTATGGTTGTCCATGTTGTTCTATCCTTACAAAGTAATTCTAAGAAAGTATGTATGATCCTTGAGTCCTAGTGAAGTTCATATTGATGGTATGATGTTCATAATGTTAATCGAAGGTGAAACTACCTTACCTCACTCCGAAAGGTTTAGAGCTGATTCCATGAGTCCAGCATGCATTGTATATAATATCTATTTTACTCTACCGATACGCGCTATAGTCGGCCAGGTACGACACCTATTATGCAACCACTGATCAGTTGGTTTACCGAGCTCCACGTGGCCGAGTACGATTCTATCGAGCCTTATGATGGCCGGGTATGTTTTTATCGAGTCCTTTCTGAGGCCGGGTACGATATGATGATGATGCCCACAAAGTCGGATGTTTTTAAAAGATTATTTATATATATGTATCACGCATTTCATGTCACTATCTCTTAGAGGCGCTCATATGCTACATGTTGTATCTCCTATATCTCTCTTTACATTACTGTTCTTATTTATGCTTTTTTGCCTTATATACTCAGTATTTTATTCGTACTGACGTCCCTTTTGCCTGAGGATACTGCGTTTCATGCTCGTAGGTCCCTATAGACAGGTTGAAAGTCCTCCTAGTAGGCTATCAGCTCAGCCGAAGGTGTTGCTACACTCCACTTGCTCCGGAGTTGCTTATTTGGTCAGTATGATTAGGACATGTATTGACTGGTATGGCGGGGCCCTGTCCCGACCTATATGACATTTATATAGTCTTAGAGGCTTGTAGACGGATGTAGGTATATGGATACTTGTATGGCGTTGTCGGCCTATGTTTTGAGTTTGCAAATGATCATGTCAGCCTTATAGGCCTGTATGTCACATATATAAGTTTCTATATCATGTTTGGTCATCCTATGTCTAATATGCACTTATATTTTATTCTGATTATCTCATGACGGCCCTTTTGTCCCATTTATCCATGATAGTACGATAAGAAAGATATGTTACGTTGGTACTCGGTTGAGTAAGGTACCGAGTGCCGTCCCGGCCCATAGGTTGGGTCATGACAAATATCCTAGAATTCCAGTATAATATACTGGATTTCCAGCATAAGTAAACTGGAACTCCAGTATATTATACTGGAGTTCTAGTATAATATATTGGACTTCCAACATAATATACTGGAGTTCCAGTATAATATACAAGTCCATCATAATATGCTGGAAGTTCATACACAGGTGCTCCAATCTCCAGTATATTATGCTGGAACTTTCCGCGTGTTGGAGTTCCAGTATAATATGCTGGAAGTTCATACACAGGTGCACCGATCTCCAGTATATTAAGCTGGAATTTTTCGTGTTGCAGCAAAATAATGGCTATTTTTTAATGACTTTGCAAACGCTGGCTGTTTTTGAATGACCAATCCGAAAACTGGCTAGCCCGTGCTATTTTTACCTTTTATGGGCCTAATTTGAAATTCAGGCCTCCTAAGACCATCTTTTTTGCCTTTTTTGTTTGGGACAGGATCATACCACAGATAAGATGAAATAGTGTATTTTACGAAAATGTCCCAAATAAGTTTTAACTTATCAACTTCAGCCATTAACGATAGACTTACCAAAACTAGCCAAGTACATATAAAATTTTTTCTCTCCAAGAATCACGCGCAAAGATCTACTTCCATATTTTTAAGCGTGATCAGCAGCGTTAGATGCAAGACGGAAATAAAATTTTATGGATGAGATAGCAAATAAGGTGATGAGTCGATATACAAAATTTGAGGAAGATCGGAGGTGATTTGAATTGATTTGGTATCAAAATTCGTAGTTAAAAATCAAGTTCGAAAAATTCTTTTGCGACACATGTATCTCACACATAGGTATGGGTGGCAAATGGGCTGGTCGACTCGAATATGGGAGGGCCAAAATGGGTAATGCAAAAACGGTTAAATTATCTGACCCGACCCATATTTAATACAGATATAAAATGAGTTAACCGGCGAATAATATGAGTAACCATATTATTCATGGATTTTTGAATAAGATCACTTATGGAAGAATTTATAGTGTCTCAAGCTTGAGGAACCTTCAACTTGAGTCTTTACAAATGTAAAAGTTGAATATGCAATGGTTATCCATTTTCTACGTTGATAATATGGTTCTTATCGATATTTAACCCCTTTTTAAAAAGTTCATTATCCAACCCATTTTTTAGTGGATAATATGGATGGGTAATTATTTTTTTTATCCATTTTTCCATCACTACACACAGGTATACATGTGACACACATTTGATATAAATATGATACATAAGTAATATACAGTATGATACACATATCATCTTTTTCCATGTTCATCTTCTACGTTGAATTTTCAATTCAAACCACCTCAAAACTCTACCAAATCACCCTAAAACTCATATTTAAACTCCTTAACATGTATCCAATCTATTCCAATAACACAAACCCAAGAAAGCAAATTTTTGATATTTTTTTTGCTACAAATAGCTAATTCGTTAATATTAGTAATATTTTATGAATTGACTAATTTTTATACTATCTTACTTTTGGGCTGACATAACTGATAAGTTCCCTTATTCGTTTTGTTTCAATTTATATATTTTGCCTTCTTTGTAGTTTGTTTAATAAAATATTATTTTATTTTAGGAAGTGTTAATTTGTTTAAAAAATGTTATTTTTCTAATTTTAGCATGTGTTTAATTTTAATATTTTTATTTTATCCTCAATGATATTTTTAATAGAAATGATATGCATGTTTAAGATCAAAAGATCCAAATGATATTTTTGTATATCGTACGCATTTTTAGTTTAGTGCCACAAGATTTAAAAGTTTCTTTATATTGTTAAACTTATATGTAGCCAAACTAAGTTGAGTATAAAATAGAATGGGATGAAGTAAGTTTTATGACATTAAGACATTACTGTTTCAGCCTGACTATGATCGTTTGTCCATGACTAGATCCATTTATCCTCAAATGTAAACATCGACCCTTTTAACTAGAGTGTCTTCAAAGATTATCGGCCTCTTTCTTTTTATTTTGCTTGTCAAATATATAATAAGGCTATTTTCACTTAACATGTCTAAAAAGAAACTAAAATATCGACTGTAACATGTTAAAAGGATTTGGAAATGCGTTGGATGGGAAAAATGAAAGAAGTTGCAAGAAACCACCCTTCTATCATTCAATTCCCTTGGAATTGAATTAAAATTTACAATTTTATGATCCTCATAATCAAATGGCGAAATTTTATTTAAAAAATAAAATAACGGATCGTTGGTAGTTTCCCTAATTTCATTGCGCGACTAAAAGTAAAACATATAACTAATATGTTTTTGGATTAACACTATAGCAAGTAGTAAATAGTTTCATATTGAACAATTTATGCAGAATACTCATTGAGCTTAAACTAATTATTCTTCTCTACCTATTTGAAAACTAATTACAATATATACCTAACCAATTAAAATTGATTACCCAACTTACCTACCCATCCCACTTTTCTTACCCATTTGGCTTAATATAGCTTGATTTGACTTGAATTGGTTTGACTTGGTTTGGATTGTATTGGTTTGGTTTGGCTTGGTTTGGATTGTATTGGTTTGGTTTGTCTTGGTTTTAGTATCTTAGTTGACTTTATTTGGTTGGAAGGGTTGGCATTAAAAGAAGGAAAATGGGTCAAATATAGCCCTCTACTTTCGTATATTGTTCACATCTATCCTCCGTTATACTATGGGGATATACCCTTACCATTAAAAAAACTTTTTAAAAATACCTTTCACCTAACGGAAAGCCATCGGATTAAGAAAATCGTTTAAAAAAAATTCATTAACCCATAGCCCGTTAAACCCATCATATAAAGTAAGGAACCTAGATTTCTGAGACGTCTTATCATAGTTTATTCATTTAGAGAGAGACTAAGAATGATGATGTCACGTTCCAAAATCCACTATAGGCCGTGATGACGCCTAACGCCGCCGTCAAACAATTCAAGGGTGATTAATCAGCTTAGTTACTCATTTCATTATTTTTTAAATCATAAATCTCACTAAATAAATAAAGTGAAATCTAGTACTCGTTGAACACCCGTGATTTTATTTTCCAATTTCCGTATAAAATATATATTACAAGGTGAAATGATATTGATTACGTGAACTATAATAATGAACATCCATTAGGAACCCCGAAAATTCGGTGTCACAAGTGCATGAGCTTCTACTAAAGAATATAATAAAATACAACACCTGTTTAGAATACAAGTTAGATAGGAGAATGTAAATAACTCTGATGGAGACTCTATATGCTGCGGACTGTAACATTGAATGCAGCTCATTGTAAAGTCTCTGCAATAGCTGCGTCTTTACGCCCCAAAGACCACCAGACATATATATATATATATATATATACCTGCACAATAAGTGCAGCAAGTGTAGCATGAGTACGTAAATCAACGCGTACCCAGTAAGTATCTAGTCTAACCCCGAAGAAGTAGTGATGAGGGGTCGACATTGACACTTACTAGTGGTCCAATAAATCAAATACCGTAAGAAGTAAACAAATATGAGGCATGGTAAATAAACAATATAAACAAATATAGGTACGTGGAACGATCCTCCTCAGAACGGTAAACTCAAGCTCTCAATTATCAATTACCTCCTCAACTGGAGTATATAAGCAAAATGGTCCCCACCAAATAGGTCGTCAAAACTCAAATCAGGGAAAACTCACGAATGCAATGGCTTCTTGTCAAGTATTACGCATGACGTTGCCGAGGTGAACGACCCGATCTCATAAGAGTATTTATAAAAATGCCGAGGCGAACGGCCCGATCTCATAAGAATATTTATAAAAATGCTAAGGTGAATGACCTGATCCCATAAGAATATGATACTGCTGAGGTGAACAGTCCGATACCATAATAATGTGTACACCGTCGAGGGTCGAACGACACAAACCATAGATGCATTTATTATACTGCCGAGGTAACTGTCCGCTCTCATAATAGTGTGGTACATAATCCTGCCGAGGCGAATGGCCCGATCCTATTAAAGTAAGAAGGTTTAACGGGTCCTTGACCCCACTCACGAATATACGTGTGAATTATGAAATTTAAGGAAACTTTGGAACGAATATGCACAACGGGGAAAAAATTCATAAGGGAAGCACAAATTTCCACAGCTAATCAAGTACTCGTCCAATTTCTAAAATAGCGAGGCCATTGCACTACCCAAGTCTAATCTCAGGTCATAATGAAAAATAAAATAACTAAACAGGCAAAGATATCTCAAATAGCACATTTAAAATATGGCGTTAATCTTAGTCTATCTGGACGTAATCAGGAATTCTAGCATACGCACGGACACTCGTCACCTCGTACGTGCGTAGCTCCCACAACATGTAACATGCAATCAATATAACACCTACGAGATAATTTCCAATTTTTTTTGAAGATAAACTTTACCCGTAACTTATATAGTTTATATTCCCAAAATCATCCAATTTTTTCCATGAGTTAACCCTCAAATCGAGGATTTACCATCTCATAACTTTGGGGCTTGATTACCGTGAAAATGGTAATTATAATTATATTTGATTATGTGGTTCTAAAAATACGTGATCTATTTTAATACCAGTTGTTTAGGCAGAAGATGCTAAGTGAGTAGTGGAAAAATGAAATAAGAGCGAAGGGTAGCTAGATTATGCAAATCGAGCAGTGGAGAGCCTGGTCTCGAGGTCGGTTGGGATGTGCCTCGAGGTCGGTCGGGATGGGCCTCGAGGTCGAGCTTAGGAGCCTGACAAAGGGTTGCTGAGGGTGATATAACAGTATTGAAGGCCTAAGAGATGGCCTATTTGTGATTAATAACAAATAATCAATGAAGAATAAGTAATGACCACAATAAATGAAAGGCAATAAATCAATAGAACAATTATAGAGAATGTTTTAGTTAGAGAGCAGAGGATGTTCTTGTTCTTGTATTGAATATCATGTGTGTTACAAAGTGACAAGGGTCCCCTTTATATATGAGGGGGAATCCCAACATAGTACACGTGTAATTAATGCAAAGAGAGATGGCTGGTACAACCATTTAATGCCACGTTACGGGCTTGTACTATATAGCTTTAACCACGTGCCTTTCGGGGTTTTCCCGCCTTTCTATGTTGTCTTCGATTTGCACTGCCCCAAGGTCGAGGACCTTCGATGTGACCCCTCGATGCCAAAACTCGACTCGAGCCTTCTAAGCATCGTAATGACCGTAAAATCGGGCTCTCCGATTTTAGCCGTATATAGATAGTGCCCGCGTTTCTTAGAATGAAGTGATAAGAAACGGACTTGACTTCTTGCCTCTTCGAAATCCCTATTATGATGTCAGTGTCTTTAGAGCATTAAGTGATGTGACATAGCAGAGGTCGCCGTCAACATAATTTTTGAGAAGCCCATGAACCGTTATTGTTTCGACCCTTCCGCTTCAATGCATGCCCAAAGGGGCCTCTATAAATACTTCAATCACTTGCCTTTTCATAACTTTACATCTTCTTCTAACCTTCAAATTTTTACTAAGTGCTTTCCATTTTCATCTTCTATCTGCGTTTTCTTCTCCGTATTCTTTCTTTAAAATTCAATTATAATCATGGCTAAAACTTCCAAAAAAATACCACAAAAAGAAGGAGTCGCTTCTTCATCACTCCCGTCTAAGGGCAAGTCTAAAACTCCTCCTACCATCAGTAATGCATCCTTGGCCCTTTTGACACCATTTCTGACTTCATGATCGAAAACCCCCCTTCTACATGGGCCGATGCGAGCCCATGTCTCGATATATAAGTGTAGTAATCGATACTGAGAGGGTAAAGCTGGACTGCCGTTGGGGGGAGGCGGCCCGAGTAGAAATCCCTACAGTTGATGAAATCATAGTCAGGCATAGGGATGGCTTTCTCAGTGTATATACATATCCATCTACCTTAGGCCCCGTAGATTCTTCCTCTCCGCTGATTGACCTGGTGATTCTTGATTTTTGCCACCAATACCGGGTGAAACTCGGTCTAATCTATCCTTCTTTTTGGAGGATTGTATACATGTTTCGACACATTACCAACATGATCGAGGGAATGACTTTCACCCTCGACCATTTGATCATATTGTACAGCCGTCGACTCTTCCATGGGGCCCTAATTAAACTGCACCGTCGATCTGCCAAGGCGTTCCTCACTTACATCGATGAGGATAGAGATCGGGGATGGATGAGTCGATTTGTTAGAATCAGAACTTCAGACATCATCCCTGCTGATATATTGCCGTTCCCGGAGGAATGGAATATGAAACATAAGTACACCTGCATTGAGTATGTTTTGCCATTTCTTTTTCTTTCGACTGATTTTCTTCTAATTGTGCAACCACTGTTTGGTTTCCCGGCGCAGTTCAGGACCTTCTAGGGTGGATCAAACTTTTAGACTCCTCTTTCCCATACAATAAACGCGTATGGCGTGAGCTGGCTAAAACACGGTGGTAGGCTAAGAACCATGGTATTCTCTTGTTGTTACTGTTTTCTTATTCCTTGTAAGTGCCTTCAACGATGGTGTTTTTTGACGTAACACGTTTGTGCAGGCCTTGGTGAAGGTGTGTTGATGAGTGTTGTCCCAAGAAAAGAAATAGTTTTGAAGATTGACAAAGGAACTCTGAGATGAACCAGGTCCATCACAGGTGACATAAACCAGTTGAGTTAAAGGCACATGAGATGCATATGCATGAGATAAATATATTCTGGTAAAATTGAGATATCTTCTGATCGAAAAGATTGTAAAAATGAAATTGGAGAAGGAC
>ML425070.1:33127-96800 GCA_005239525.1 Nicotiana knightiana
TACTGATTTAATTCACCTAGGGGGACGATTCCCCCTCACAAAGTTAGAAAGGAGACTTACCTCGCTCTGAAATTCCAATACCGACTTCCAAGCCCCTCCGATGACTCCAATGGACGCACAACGCTCCGAAACTACCACATAACGGCAAAGAAATGAAAATTCATCCTAATACTCACAACAAATTCAGATTATATACTTTCCCAACCCCGCTCGGAGAAATGACCAAAATGACATCGGGCCCACGCGCCCGGAAATCCAAAATTCTTGAAGATACATGCTACCCATAGCTCTACTAGTTCAATCATGAAATTTACTCTACATCCCATACTCAAATTCGTGGCTAAATTCTAAATTTACATTTTCTAGGTTTCTTCAAAAATTTCCCAAATTTTCCTCAATTTTCACTACTAAATTTGTGTAATAATCTTGTATTAAATTCAAAAACATAAAGAAATTACTTACCTTGCGATCCTTGACGAAATCCTCTCCTTGAAGCTCCTCCAAATCGCCAATGGCATATGAAAATGGATGAAGAAATGACCAAATTCTCGCTTAAAAACAATCTGCCCAAGCCCATTTTCCGTACCTGCGGCCATCTTATCGCACATGCGCTTCTGCAGGTGCGCCCAAATCTTCCGCACCTGAGGCCCCCTTGGCTCTAGCCCAAAATCCCACCTGCGGTCCCCCTATCCGCACCTGCGGCCAAATCCTCGCAAGTGCGGTTACACCAGATGACAACAGCTTCAACCCTTTTCCAACTTCAACTTTGATCCGTTAACCACCCGAAATCCACCCGAGGCCCCCCGGGACCCCGTCCAATTATACCAACCTGCCCCAAAACATGACACGGACTTGTTCGAGCCCTCAAATCACATCAAACAATGCCGAAATCTCAAATCCAATTCTTTAAGAACTTAGAATTTCAAACTTCTACATCTGATGCCAAAACCTATTAAATCACGTCCGATTGACCTTAAATTTTGCACACAAGTCATATTCAACATTATAGACCTGCTCCAACTTCCAGAATCGCATTCCGACCTCGATATCAAAACTTTCACTTCCGGTCGGATTTCTCAAAACCTTCAAATTTCTATCTTTCTCCAACGGACGCACAACGCTCTGAAACTACCACATAACGACAAAGAAATGAAAATTCATCCTAATACTCACAACAAATTCAGATTATATACTTTGCCAACCCCACTCGGAGAATCGACCAAAATGCCCTCGGGCCCATGCGCCCGAAAATCCGAAATTCTTGAAGATACATGCTACCCATAGCTCTACTAGTTCAATCATGCAATTTACTATACACCCCATACTCAAATTCGTGGCTAAATTCCAAATTTACATTTTCTAGGTTTCTTCAAAAATTTCCCAAATTTTCCTTAATTTCCACTACCATATCTATGTAATAATCATGTATTAAATTCAAAAACGTGAAAAAATTACTTACCTTGCGATCCTTGACAAAATCCTCTCCTTGAAGCTCCTCCAAATCGCCCATGGCATATGAAAATGGATGAAGAGATGACCAAATTCTCGCTTAAAAAACAATCTACCCAGGCCCATTTTCCGCACCCGCGGCCACCTTATCGCACCTGCGCTTCCGCAGGTGCGCCCAAATCTTCCGCACCTGCGGCCCCCTTGGATCCAGCCCAAAATCCCACCTACGGTACCCCTAGCCGCACCTACGGCCAAATCCTCGCAGGTGCGGTTACACCAGATGACAATAACTTCAGCCCTTTTCCAACTTCAACTTTGATCCGTTAACCACCCGGAATCCACCCGAGGCCCCCCGGGACCCCGTCCATTTATACCAACCTGCCCCAAAACATGACACGGACTTGATCGAGCCCTCAAATCACATCAAACAACGCCAATCACGAATCGCACTCAAATCCAATTCTTTAAGAACTTAGAATTTCAAACTTCTACATCCGATGCCGAAACCTATCAAATCACGTCCGATTGACCTTAAATTTTGTACACAAGTCATATTCAACATTACGAACCTGCTTTAACTTTCGAAATCGCATTCTGACCTCGATATCAAAACTTCCACTTCCGGTCGGATTTCTTAAAACCTTCAAATTTCTATCTTTAGCCAAATGACTTCAAAATGACCTACGGACATCCAAATTCACTTCCGCTCGCACTCCCAACTCCAGAATCACCATACGGAGCTATTCCCAGAATCGAAATTCCAAACAGACATCTACATCACTGAAATACGCTTCAAGCCAAACTTAGGAAATTTCTTCAAAAATGCTGATTTCCACAATATGCATCAAAACTCCCCCCGGGTTATCCAAAACCCGATCCGGACATACTCCTAAGTCCGAAATCATCATACGAAGCTGCAGGAACCCTCAAATCCTGATTCTGAGGTCGTTTACTCAAAATTCTAATCTTAGCCCATTTCTCCAACTTAAGGCTTCTGAAATGAGAATTTTCTTTCCAAACCGACTCTAAACTTCCTGAAATTCAATTCCGACCACGCCCACGGGTCATAATACATGAAATGAAGCTGCTCATGGCCTCAAACCACTGAACAACGTGCTAGAGCTCAAAACGACCAGTCGGGTCGTTACAAGTAAAGTCTTGTGGATCGGTACAGAGATGTCTGTACTTATCTTTGAGAGGTTGTGGAACCCTTAGGAACAATCTCATTTTATGGAATTTTGTCGTGCCATTTTGTTGATTCTAGAAATCTAAACTTCTATTTTTTCCTTCTCTCACATATGGTGAGGACTTGTGCTACCGATCAGGGTGATCGGCCACCAGCTAGACCAGCGAGAGGTCGAGGCCGCGGTCAAGGCTGTGGTAGAGGTAGGGTCCAGCCCGTGAAGCAGTCAGGGTAGTGCCAGTTGATCCCCCTACTGTTCAAGATCAGATTCCCACCGCAGATGCTCCAGTGGGACACGCTCAAGCACCGACAATGCCTATTGTTATTCCGGGTCTTCAGGAGACCTTGGCTCGAATCTTGACTGTTTGTACCACCCTTGCTCAGGAAGTTACCGCTACTTCTCAGGATGGGGGTGAAAGTCAGACTCCAGTTGCCCGGACACTGAGAGTGGTTCTAGCCCAGCCGGTTGCTCCAGTTCGGGACTTCGTGGTTCTGGCTATGCCAGAGGACGAGCATCGTAGACTGGAGAGGTTTAGTAGACTTCAGCCTCCAACATTCAGTGGTGCTGAGGGCGAGGATGCATAGAGTTTTCTGGATAAGTGTCAGAGGATGCTGCGTACTGCTGGGATTTTAGAGACCAGTGGGGTCTTATTTGCTACTTTTCAATTTTTTGGTGCTGCTTTAACTTGGTGGGAGTCTTTTGAGAGGCATCAGCCTGTTGGTCCAGCACCCCTCACCTAGAAGCAGTTCTCCACTATCTTTTTGGAGAAGTCTGTACCCCAGTATTACATGGAGGAGCAGCGCAGGCTTTTTGAGCAGTTGTATTAGGGGGAGCTATCAGTGATGCAGTACGAGATGCGGTTTTCGGAGTTGGATCGTCATGCTACCGAGTTGGTCCCTTCTGATAGAGAGAGGATTAGGAGGTTTGTGGATGGCCTCACTTATCAGCTCCACTTTTTCATGACCCGGGAGAGAGTATCAGATGCTATATTCGAGCAGGTTGTTGATATTGCTCGAGCTATTGAGTCGGCTCACCGCCAGGAGCAGGAGGAGAGGGAGGACAAGAGACCTCATGGATCGGGTGGTTATAGTGGTGCTCCTTCCAGGGGGCAGTTTCAGCATGGTAGAGGTCGTTCATTCAGGCCTCCTCAATCAGTCCGCCCAGCCTATAGTGGTGCATATTCGGGGCATGGTCCCCGCGGTTCTCAGCCAGGACGTTCTTCATTCGTTGCCCTCCCAGCCCAGAGTGTAGTTCGAGCACCACCAGTTCAGAGTTCCTCTATGCATGATTCTTCCAGTGGCCATTCTGGTGCTAGGGGTTTCTATCAGTCCTCGTCTCCAGCTCCAGGGAGTTGTTTTGAGTGTGGAGAGTTTTGGGAACATGTGGAGGAAGTGTCCCCGTCGTCCTGGTGGTTCTTCTCAGCAGAGGGGCCAGCCCTCGACTTCAGATCTAGTTACTTCACCACCCGCCTAGGCAGCCAGGGGTGGTAGTCAGTCAGCTAGAGGCTGCCTTAGAGGGGAAGGTCGAGCAGGTGGAGGTCAGGCACGTATGTATGCATTTCTAGCCAGGTCAGATGCTATAGCCTCCGATGCAGTGATCGCAGGTATTGTCTCAGTCAGTCGCCGAGATGCTTTGGCTTTATTTGACCTTGGATCTACCTATTCATATGTTTCTTCATATTTTACTCATTTTTTGGATATGCCCCGTGAGTCTTTAGTTACATCTGTTCATGTGTCAACTCCGGTGGACTATACTGTTGTTGTGGACCGTGTGTATCGGTCGTGTGTGATATCTATTGGGGGTCTGGAGACCCGAGTGGACCTACTGTTACTCAGCATGGTCGATTTTGATGTGATATTGGGCATGGATTGGTTATCTCCGTGTCATGTTGTTCTTAATTGTCATGCTAAGACCGTGACCTTAGCTATGCCGGGATGTTCGAGGGTTGAGTGGAGAGGTTCTTCTGCGTATATGCCTACCAGGGTGATTTCCTACCTGAAGGCCCAGGGCATGGTTGAGAAGGGGTGTTTATCTTATCTAGATTTTGTGAGGGATCTCAGTGGTGAGACTCCCATTGATTCGGTTCCTGTGGTCCGTGACTTTTCGGACGTATTTCCTACAGACTTGCCAGGCACGCCACCTGACAGGGACATTGATTTTGGTATTGACCTGGTGCCAGGCACCCAGCCTATTTCTATTCCACCTTATCGTATGGCACCAGCGGAGCTAAAGGAATTAAAGGAGCAGCTTCAGGAACTCCTAGATAAGGGGTTCATTCGGCCTAGTGTGTCACCTTGGGGTGCACCGGTGTTGTTCGTGAAGAAGAAGGATGGTTCTATGCGTATGTGTATTGATTATCGGCAGCTGAACAGATTTACGGTGAAGAACCGGTATCCCTTGACTCGTATAGATGACTTGTTTGATCAATTGCAGGGTGCCAGGGTATTTTTCAAGATTGACTTGCATTCCGGTTATCATCAGTTGAAGATTCGGGGGCCAAACATTCCAAAGACTACTTTCAGGACTATATATGGTCATTATGAGTTTCTGGTTATGTCCTTTGGGCTGACAAAATGCCCCAGCAGCCTTTATGCACTTGATGCACAGTGTATTCCGGCATTATTTGGATTCTTTCGTCATCGTGTTTATTGACGATATCTTGGTGTATTCCCGATTTCGGGAATATCATGAGCAACATTTGAGAGTTGTGCTTCAGACCTTGAGGGAGAAGAGATTGTATGCAAAATTTTCAAAGTGTGAGTTCTGGCTTGATTATGTAGCATTCTTGGGGAACGTGATGTCCAGTGATGGTATTCAAGTTGATCTGAAGAAGATAGAGGCGGTACAGAGCTGGCCTAGATCGTCATCAGCCACCAAGATTCGTAGTTTCCTTGGTTTGGCAGGGTACTATCATCGTTTCGTAGAGGGTTTTTCATCTATTGCAGCACCTATGACCAGACTAACCTAGAAGGTGCTCAGTTCAGGTGGACTGAGGAGTGTGAGGTGAGCTTTCAGAAGCTCAAGTCAGCTTTGACTACAGCTCCGGTATTGATTTTGCCTACGAGTTCAGGTTCTTATACAGTTTACTGTGATGCCTCGAGAGTTGGCCTTGGAGCAGTTTTGATGCAGGACAGTAGGGTGATTGCATACGCGTCCAGACAGTTGAAGGTGCACGAGAAGAATTATCCAGTGCACGATCTTGAGCTAGCAGCTATTGTCCACGCCTTGAAGATTTGGCATCATTATTAGTATGGAGTGCATTGTGAGATTTTCACTGATCACCGTAGTTTGCAACATCTGCTTAAGCAGAAGGATCTGAATTTGCGTCAGAGGAGGTGGTTGGAGCTTCTCAAGGATTATGACCTCACTATTTTATATCATCCGGGGAAGGCCAATGTGGTGGCCGATGCCCTGAGTCGCAGGGCGGAGTGTTTGGGGAGTCTAGCCTACCTTCTAGTAGCAGAGCGACCATTAGTACTTGATATTCAGGATTTAGCGAGTCGGTTGGTGAGATTTGATCTATCAGAGCCTCCGCGGTTATTGTCTTGTGTAGCCTCCAGGTCTTCTCTTTATGATCAGATTAGAGAATGCCAGTATGATGACCCGCACTTGCTCATTCTTCAGGACAGGGTCCGTCGCGGTGATGTCAGGGATGTGGTTATTGGCGGTGATGGGGTCATGAGGATTCAGGGCCAGATTTGCGTGCCCAATGTGGATGGACTTCGAGATATAATTCTAGCTGAGGCCCATAGTTCGCGGTATTCCATCCATCCGGGTGCCGCAAAGATGTATCAGGATCTAAGACAACATTATTGGTGGAGGCAGATGATGATGGATATTGTGGAGTTCATATTTTGGTGTCTCAGCTGTCAGCAGGTCAAGCATGAGCATCAGAGACCAGGTGGATTGTTTCAGAGATTACATATTTCGGAGTGAAAGTGGGAACGGATCACCATGGACTTCGTAATTGGGCTCTCACGGACTTCGAGGAGGTTTGATGCTATATGGGTTATTGTGGATCGGCTGACCAAGTCCGCGCACTTCATTACTGTTGGTACTGTGGAGAGCCGTACAGAGAGAGTTGGGTACTAAGGTTGAGTTGAGCACAACGTTTCATCCTCAGACCAACGGGCAGTCGGAGTGTACTATTCAGATTTTGGAGGATATGTTACGTGCCTGTGTCATTGATTTTGGGGGTTCATGGAATCAGTTTCTGCCACTCGTGGAGTTTGCATATAATAATAGTTATCAGTCGAGTATCCAGATGGCTCTGTATGAGGCTTTATATGGTAGTAGGTGCAGATCTCCGGTTGGTTGGTTGGAGCTAGGTGAATCTAGGTTATTGGGCACAGACTTGGTTCAGGATGCGTTGGGTATGGTGAAGTTAATTCAGGAGCGGCTTCGCACAGCGCAGTCTAGGCAGAAGAGTTATGCGGACCGGAAGGTCCGAGATGTGTCTTTCATGGTTGGGGAGAAAGTGCTGCTGAAGGTGTCGCCCATGAAGGGTGTTATGAGGTTCGGGAAGAGGGGAAAGCTGAGTCCCAGGTTTATTGGGCCATTTGAGGTGCTTCAGAGGATTGGGGAGGTGGCTTATAGACTTGCCTTGCCTCCTAGCTTATCGAGTATTCATCCGGCGTTCCATGTGTCGATGCTCCGAAAGTATGTTAGTGACCCGTCTCATGTTTTGGACATCAGCACGGTTCAGCTCGAGGATGATATGTCATATGAGGTAGAGCTAGTGGCTATTTTGGGTCGTCAGGTCAGAAAGATGAGGTCTAAGGATATAACTTCAGTGAAGGTTCAGTGGAGAGGGTAGCCGGTGGAAGATGCCACCTGGGAGACCGAGAGGGAGATGTAGATCAGATATCTTCACTTATTCGAGACTTTAGGTATGCTTCTAGACCCTTTCGAGGACAAACGTTTGTTTAAGAGGGGGAGGATGTAACGACCCGGCTAGTCATTCCGTGAGACTATCCCCGTTCCCCCATTTCTGCTTTATCATATGCCTCTTAGCCTATTTATGTTGTGTTGGGTCGGTTGATTTAGTTCCGAAGTGGTTGTGGTGAGAACAAAGACACTTAGTCTCTTAAACTAGCTTAATAGTTGGAAAAGTCAACTGGGAGTTGACTTATTGGTAAACAACCTCGGAATGCAGATTTTATGGCTCGGATAGCTTTGTTAGGTGATTTGGTACTTAGGAGTGTGTTCGGAATGAAGTTTTGATGTCCGGTGTAGAATTAGGCTTGAAGGCGAAAGTTAGTTTTTGGCGATTTCTGGTCGGCAGTGGAAAATAGGCTATCGGGGTCGGAATGGAATTCCGGAAGTTGGAACAGGTTTGTAATGTCATTTTAGATATGCGTGCAAATTTTTAGGTCAATCGGATGTGTTTTGATTGGTTTCGGCATCATTGGCGAAATTTAGAAGTTTCAAAGTTCATAGGCTTGAATTTGATGTAATTTTGGTGTTTTTGTGTTGTTTTTGGTGTTTTGAAGGCTCGACTAAGTTTGAATGATGCTATGGGGTGTGTTGGCATGTTTGGTTGGGGCCCCGAGGGGCTCGATATTGATTTCGGATGGTTAGCGGGGGTTTGGACTTAGGAAATTGCACCAAAATAGTTGCTGGTGTGAATTTACTGGTGTGGCCGCACCTGTGGAGCCGTAGGTGCGATGGCCGTAGGTGAGAAGAACCTTGCGCAGGTGCGAAAGGAGGCCAAGCTGTAGGAATCTGCAGGTGAGAGGCATGGGTCGCACCTGCGAAGCCGTAGGTGCAAAAAAGGACTCGCATGTGCAAAGTTTGGACTGTTAGTGGGATTTCGCAGGTGCGAGGGATTGTCCGCAGGTGCAGATTAACTGGACAAAAAATATAAATAGGTGCCTCCGCGAAATTTTGGTCATTTCTTCCATTGTTGCATGCGGGTTGAGCTGGTTTGAGAGCAAACTGAAGGAGGAACTCGAGGGTCTTCAGTGGAGGTAAGTTTCTCGGATTATAAACTCGTTTCTATGTTATTTTGTGAAGGATTAGGCTTGAAATTTGAGGAATTTAAAGTAGAAAAGTTGGGGAAAATGGGTGGAAGTTTGGAAAATTCTTTTGGTGATTTGAGCGGGCAATTGTGGTCCGATTGTGGTGTTCTTGTTATGTGCAGAATCGTGGGAGGATGAGGATTCTAGTGATGTAAATTTTATAGAATTCTGAGACATGGGCCCGGGGCTCGGGTTTGGACGAATTTCGAGAATTGTGTCTAAAATAATATCTTTTGATTGAGTTTTGTTCCTTTAGCGTATATTGATGATGTAATCTGGTTTTGGTTAGATTCGGAGCAACCGGGAGCCGATTTGAGGGGCAAGGGCATCGCGGATTAGTATTGTGGCCCGGTAGAGGTAAGTAATGGCTATATATCTTGTCCTGAGGGTATGAAACCCCGAACTTCATATTTCTCACTATTTTTTGAATGGCGCACATGTCGGATGACGAGTATGTGGCGCACACTGATTTTTGGATTGGACTTGGTCCTCTCCGTGGCAACTATTGAGTTGCGTATTTTTACTCTAAATCATATGTTAAATTGTGTTCTAAAACTATTGATATATTTGGGCTATAAGCCATGTTTGGGACCTCGTGCCGACTTGTTTGGACCCTTTGGGAGCTTTTTACTGCTATTTCCTCACTGTTGATTTATGATTTACACTCAGTCATGTTATGTTTAACTGATTTCGAAACTCAGCCTTATTTACAATGTTTTGAGAAATAAAATGATGCTTTTGGGTCGAGTACCCCGTTTTACTGATACGCCTGAGGGGCTTTTGAGAGTTTCTGACTGAGTGAGGCTGAGGGCCTGATTTGTGAGGATATGATACGCCACGAGGTGGCTTGATATTAGCGCTTGAGCTGAAGGAGCCCCTCCGGAGTCTGTACACAACCCAGTGAGAACATGTACCTACTGAGTGCGAGTGCCGAGTGACGAGTGATTGGGGGCATGAGTGACAGTGAGGTTGCCCGAGGGGCTGATACTGAGTGGCTGTGAGGTGCTGAGTGATGTTCTGCCCGAGGGGCAATTTATGACTTATTTAGTTTTACACTAAATTCTTCAGGTATTTTTATTTCTTAAATTATTGGAAAACACATTTTTCAAAGGATTTTACTGAAGTTGGTTTTTAAGGCATGTTGATTTCATACATATCTATGTATATATTGTTGAAAAGAAAGGCTGTGCATATTGTGAACTGATGATTTGATTTTTATGTGTTTCTTGCCGCTTACACTTGATTTATTTTCATTACTACTGAGTTGGTGTACTCACATTACTCCCTGCACCCCTGTGTGCAGATACAGGTGTTGATACCGAGCGTTAGCCATCTATTCCGTGCGGAGCCGGAGTTCGGGACATAGAGGTGGCTGTTCAGCGTCCGCAGCATCTCTGTTTTCCCTTCTTATGTTGTACCTAGTTATTCGTTCGGAGGTTTTGTATTATAATAGTAGAATTTTTGGTATATTTCTTAGATGCTCATGACCTGTTGACTCCGGATTTTGGGGATGGTTTAGACTGTTTAGCTGTTTGTTTTGCCTAATGGATTTGGTAATTCTATATACTTTTATGAAATGTTGAAAATAGTTGGGATTTTGGAAAAAAACTGTAAATATATGATTATTGGCTAGCCTAGTTCCACGATAGGCGCCATCACGGTCGGTTTAGGAATTGGGGTCGTGACAGGTTTTTGACGCGAAACATGACTTAATTCTTTAGCGAGCGAAATGGGTATCGCACTGAGCAAATAAGCTCCGAATTGAGTTTCGATTGAAGGGATATGTTCGTATTATTATTTGTGACTCATAGGAACAAGAATCATCGAATTCTGAGTTCGTATGGTGGAGTTAGAGCCTTTTTATTAAAAATAAACATTGTTGGTGCAACAGGATCTGATGCGCACCTTTAGCGACCAGATTTGGCACTTTTAGCGATGGGAATTAGCTTTTAGCGACCATAATTGGGGTTTTTAATGTTGTTCTGGTTTTTTTAGCCTATTTTCACATTTTTTGGTGAAAGAACAGGGTTTGAGGCGATTTTTGAGCGAAAAGTCATGGGAAATCTTGAGGTAAGTCACTTGTGATCATCTCTACTCCATAATATTGAATTATCATCGAATAATCCGACTTGATTACATGTTTTTGAGGTGTAAATTGGGGATTTGGGCCTAGGGATTTGAAAATAAGATTTGAATATTTGGAGGCCGAATTGTTATCGGAATTTAGTAATTTTGGTATGGTTGGACTCGTGGTTGAATGGGTTGTTGGATTTGGTGAGTTTCGTTGAATTCCGTGACATGGGCCCCACGGTCGATTTTGAGTTAAATTTCGGATTTTGTTGGAAAAATTAGTATTTTCATATGGAATTAATTCCTATAATTAGTATTGACTGAATTTAATTAACCGTGGCTAGATTCCGGTCGATTGGAGGCCAATTCGAGGGGCAAAGGCATTTCAGAGTAGGATTTTGCTCAGATTGAGGTAAGTAATGACTGTAAATCTTGTCCTGAGGGTATGAAACCCCAGACTTCGTATTTTCTCACTATTTTGGAGTGGCGCATATGCTGGATGACGAGTGTGTGGCGTGCACTGATTGGAGATTTGGACTCGGTCCTTCCAGTGGCAACTATTGAGTTGCGTATTTACTTTTAAATTATATGTTAAATCGTGTTTTCAGACTATTGTTATATTTGGGCTGTAAGCTATGTTTGGGGCCTTGTTGCCGACCTGTTTAGACCCCTTGGGGGCTTTTACTACT
Organism: Nicotiana knightiana; assembly: GCA_005239525.1. Classification (NCBI taxonomy): domain Eukaryota; kingdom Viridiplantae; phylum Streptophyta; class Magnoliopsida; order Solanales; family Solanaceae; genus Nicotiana; species Nicotiana knightiana. The sequence continues at coordinate 44,540 of ML425070.1, forward strand.
ATTTTTCACTGTGTTAACTTATGATTTACACTCAGTCATGTTATGTTTAACTGATTTCGAAACTCAGCCTTATTTACACTATTTTGAGATATAAAATGATGTTTTTGGGTCGAGTACCCCGTTTTTACTGACAACCCGAGTGGCTTTTTGAGAGTTTCTGACTGAGTGAGGCCGAGGGCCTAATTGTGAGGATATGATATGCCACGAGGTGGCTTGATATTAGCGCTTGGGCTGAAGGAGCCCCTCTGGAGTCTGTACACACCCCCAGTGAGCGCAGGTACCTACTGAGTGCGAGTGGCGAGTGCCGAGTGACGAGTGACGAGTGATTGGGAGGCATGAGTGACTGTGAGGTTGCCGAAGGGCTGATTATGAGTGATTGTGAGGTATGGTGAGGGACTGATTCTGAGTGATGTTACGCCCGACGGGCGAGTTATGATGCATGTTTTTGCCCGAGAGGCCAGTTATGATTTTATCACTTTTTACCCTAAACTTCTTGAATTTCTATTGAAACTTTTGGAAAAATATATTCCCAAATGATTTTTACTGAACTCGACTTTTGAGCGTAATCATTTAACTTTTATACTGTTGCGAAAGAAAGATTGTATTTACTGTGAATTGATGACGTGTTTTAATGTGTTTCTTACTGCTCAGACCCTATTTACTTTTATTACTTACTGAGTTGGCGTACTCACATTACTCCTTGCACCTTGTGTGCAGATTCAGGTGCTAGGGCTGACTGAGAGTTGATTTACTGTACCAAAGATTCATGGAGATTTGCGAGGTAGCTGCACGCGTCTGCAACCTTGCCCTTCTCCTTCTTACTATTAAAGTGTTTATTTTCCAGACTTGTATTGTCTTTAGATGCTCATGACCAGTGACTTCGGGATCTTGGGTTGTATCTAGTATTCGACATATCTTAATCTATTTAAAAAAAATGCTTAAATGAAACTGTTATGATTTATCGGTTTAGAAATATTATAAATGAAAGGTTCTATATGTTTTTGAAAAATTTCAATTGGCTGGCCTAATATCATGATAGGCGCCATCACGGTCGGGGTAGTTTTGGGATAGTGACAAGTTGGTATCAGAGCCTAGGTTACATAGGACTCACCGTTCATGAGCAGGTTTTAGTAGAGTCTTGCGGATCAGTACGAAGACATTTGTACTTATCTTCGAGAGGCTACATAACCCTGAGGAAAAGTCTCATATTCTTGAATTCTTGTCGTGCGAATCCATTTATTCAGCCAAAAGCGTAACTCTTTAAATTCCTTTCATGTATTCGAATGCGCACGTGATCGCTCTGTATCAGCTGTGTAACGATGGCTTGTGATTTCCATGGTAAGGTGCGGGATGTGATTTTAGCATGTTGTAAGTGGGCCAGTCTTGAGGACATGAGGCCGGGTTTATTCTGTGGCTTGAGTGCTGAGATTTCAATGGTGTGAGCATATGCATTTGGGACTTATATGTCCGTTTGTGTCCTTATTGGTGGGACTTTATGGCTGGATGACTATGTGGTGAGTGTGATTCGATGGTGAGATGTGTTCATATTGTTTGATTGTGACAAAAAGGATTGGTTGGATATGTAGCAATAACTATTGAGGTTCGACTTCTGTCCGGAGTTGGCATATGGCCTCGAGTTGTGAGTGTATTAGAGGACCTCTTATGTAGTTTAGTTGTGGAGGGAAGTGGAATCTTCCTGTTGTGTTATGAGTTCCTATTGATGTCTTTTGGGCTGACCAATGCCCCAACAACGTTCATATATTGGATTAACAGTGTATCCCAGCCGTATTTGTACTGCTTCATTATGGTATTCATTGATGGCATCCTGGCATACTCACGTAGCCAGGATGAGCATACTCAGCATTTGAGGATGGTGTTATAGACATTTAGGGAGGAGAAGCTTTATGCAAAGTTCAACAAATGTGAATTTTGGCTCAGTTTAGTAGCATTCTTGGGGCACGTGGTGTCCAGTGAGGGTATCCAGGTGGTCAGACGAGTGTGGAGAGAGCTTTTAGAAGCTCAAGGTTTGCTTTAACAACATATCCAGTGTTAGTCCTACCATCAGCTTCCGGTTCTTATACCGCGTATTGTGATGCCTCGAAGGTAGGCATTAGTTGTGTTTTGATGCAGGAGGGTAAAGTGATTATTTTATAGCTATGATTGTCGGAAGGGTATAGAGAGATATTAGTTTGAGGCTAAGCAGGCCAGTTTATCTCCTGCGGGATGTCCTGGGGTTATGTGATCCTTATGTTGTTTTATAGCAAGTTCTCTTTTACTAGTAGATGATATATGCTGCAATTTGAGTTTAGATTGCTTGTGGAAGTTGGCATGACCATTACAATGATGAATGCGAGATTTGCAGATGATTCGAGATATTAGATGATTTGTGTTATATGAGCTTATAAAGGATTTAGTTGAATCTCACTGCGGTATTGTGCCAGTGATATCGGGCACTGTGAGTTATTGTTTGTCTTGATCTTTGGCTTTGATCCAAGTGGGGGAGTCTGCTAATGATAAGTTGGTTGTACGATTATGTGCTGCATTGGTTTCAGTTTGAGGCATACTGGTGAATCAGTTTTGACGTGCAGAGATGTAGTTTGAGAATGACTCGAGTAATGGAAATCTTTGAATACAGGTAGTAATATGCTTTACAGGTAAATGGGTTTTATTGAATGGTTGAGTTGTAACTGTAAATGGTGTAGGGTGTGCGGAGTAAGAATTTGCTTGGTTACTTCGAAGTGTGGGTTACTTCCTAGTATGTTGGTGTGCAAATGGGGTCAGGTCGTTTGATTTGTTTGATCAGTTTAATTGAGTTTTGTGTAGAGTGAATGACTCTCGAGAATGGTTCTGATGGATTCAAGGTTATACATAACAATTGGGAATCTTCAAGGTGTGCATTTGGCTAGAACTGAGATTTACGTTGGAGGGTGTCAAGACTTGTGGCATTTCTACATTATCATAGATTCTACATATCAGTATCGGGAAAGTGAAGGTAATGGATTTTAGATTCGCAGGACGTCTCTTCAGGGTAAGTATTTTGAATATGGTACTTTTGGGGATATTTGAGAGAGTATTCAGCGGCTTACGAGCCTTAGACGGTATAGTCTTATGCTTGGGTCTCGTGTGGTGAGTCTGAGTCGAGGATTGCGGTATTATGGAAAGGGAAGGTATCAATTCGAAGGTAAGTTAGAAGGAACTTGGATAAATAGGACAGCTTGGTAGTAGGTTGAATCGGCATGATAAGGGATATGATTAGTTCTTTTGGTGTTTATGAGGTAATGAGTTTTACAGGTGTTTCTTAGCAATGCTCTTGGGTTTTGGTGACCTGCGTAGCTTGGTTGAGTTGGAAGGATTCAGTCCTGACGGTTTGGTGTTGTACAAATGGGATTCGGATAGTTCCTGATGGCTTCTACCACAGTTAGAGATATATATTTTCTACTGGCGTAAGATGCAAGTGATGTATAATGATTTTGCTTCTAAATGGGATCAAATGGAAAGTTCTTGGCTAGTTGGGTACGTAGTTGCATGTGGCTCGGAAGGGATTATGAAGTTCTCATATTTATCATAGGGTGGCATGGTGTATGCGGTATGTTGTGTAGAGTTGAGATTTCCATATGTGAGGTCACGGTTCAGTTCTGGAAGGGAGGTCAAAAATTCTTAGGCATCATTGGCAGTTTCATATGACTAGGTAGATGATATCACTATTGGGTGGCTTGATGAGGGTATACATTTCAGAAAGGGCAATATGTGGAGTTAAGGGTGCTTCATTGGTATTGCGACGCTCTCTTGTTGGATTGACTGTTGATATTCAAGGTTGCTTGGTGACACGGAAGAATTATAGGGGTATCCCTCATGGAATGATTGAGTATTAGGGATGTGTTATATATTCAAGCGGTGGAGTTGGGATCATATATGGTAATTTGTGCGCTTCATGGACTTCGAGACTGAGAATTCTCATAAACAGATTATTTTTTGGTTGTGGACTGTGAAGATGCGAGCAAATCTAGTCAGATGTTAGTATGTGCCATGATTCAGTCATTGTGAATTTTCAGAGAGTTATCTATCTGTTGCGGGTGACCAGAGTTGATTTAGGGTTCATTGGTAGGCCCAGTATGGGTGTGTGTTCTGCACGGGGTCGGAATTGTTGACTCCGAATTGCTATCATTGAGGGATGTACCATTCGATTGTCATTGAGCTTATTCGTGTTCTGGAGTGATCTATGAGTTACCCTTCGGTGTTGCTAGGAGTTGTGATTGTTGGTTATATGCACATATGGTGCAGATCTATTTGGTCTTTATAGCGGGATTTGAGTAAGGTAAGTAATTGGGTATTGTGGAATCGAGGCATATTGGTTATGTTCTTTCGGGTTCGTGTAACATGGTATCGTCTGGTTCCCCGTGGTTATGGCAATGCACTTTGATACCTGATGTCGAATTGCACATGGTTATTGGTTTTGGGCAAGGTGGCTTGAAGTATTTCATGTGGACCAGCATTTCGATGGGATCACGCATTGTAGCGGAGTTATGTAGAGATATGATCCTTGGTGCCAGATTCGTGTGTTTTGATTTTTACGATATGTGCCAGGCTCTTAGCATGGTGTTGTGATGGTACTTGTTAACGGCAATATATGAAAGTGTTAGAGCGAGGCATTGCTTGATAAGAGGTTATGTACCGGTATTGGGTTGTTTTGAGCAGCTATTATGATTAGGAGTTATCGCTAGGAGTGTTTTGAGTCATGCGGTATATTATTTGATTACATCTTGTGTTATGGATATGGCTTGATACAACGTGTTCAAACTTATTCAGTTTATAGTTGTGGAATTTTGATCTTGGAAATTATTTCGGAAGTGGAAATTGGGTTCTAAGGTCTATGGGTTAGGTTGGATTTCGAAATTTCAGCTATGTTGTGCTATTGGACCTATATGGGATAGGATGACATGGGATAACCTAGAATATGTGCATGGCAGGTTTCACGGCAAATTTTGATGGTTTTGGAAACAACTCTGGGCACGTTCGAGGACAAACGCATGTTTAAGTGGGGGAGAATGTAACAACCCGACCGGTCTTTCCGAGAATTTTAGCCATGTTTTCCCTATTTATGCTTTATCATATGTTTCTTAGCCTATTTATGTTGTGTTGGGTCGGTTGTTTCGGGTTCAGAGTGATTGTGGAGAGAAATGAGACACTTAGTCCCTTAAGTTGGCTTTATAGTTGGAAAAGTCAAGCAGGAGTTAGCTTATAGGTAAACAACCTCGGAATGTGGATTTTATGGCTCGGATAGCTTCGCTAGGTGATTTCGGATTTAGGAGTGTGTTCGGAATGTTATTTTGAGGTCCGAAGTAGAATTAGGCTTGAATTGGCGAAATTGAGTTTTTGGCAATTTCTGGTCGGCAGTGGAAAATTAGTTGTCGGGGTCGGAATGGAATTTTGACAGTTGGAATAGGTTCGTAGTGTCATTTGTGACTTGTGTACAAAATTTGAGGTCAATCGGACTTGATTTGATAGGTTTCGGCATCGAATATAGAGGTTGGAAGTTCTTAGTTTCATTAAGCTTGAATTGGGTGTGATTCACCGTTTTAGCATTGTTTGATGTAATTTGAGGCATCGACTAAGTTTGTGTCATATTAATCTTGAATTGGGACTTGTTAGTATACTTGGTTGGGGTCCCATGAGGCTCAGATAAGTTTTGGAAGAGTTCTTTTTGGAAGATTTTGACGTTTTGAGCATAAGCATGTAATGATCCAAAGGGTCCATTTTTAGTTCTAGAGATCGAAATTTGATTTCGAGACTTTCATAATTTTGATAATGAATTATAGGAGTGATCTGGAAAGTTTTGTTTAATTTCATCAAGTCGCGATCGGGTTTTTGACGCGAAACATGAATTAATTGTTTAGCGAGCGAAATGGGTATCGCACTGAGCAAATGAGCTCCGAATTGAGTTTCAATCAAAGGAATATGTTTGTATTATTATTTGTGACTCATAGGAACAAGAATCATCGAATTCCGAGTTCGTATGGTGGAGTTAGAGACTTTTTATTGAAAATAAACATTGCTAGTGTAACAGGATCTGGTGCGCACCTTTAGCGACCAGATTTGGCACTTGTCGCGACGGGAATTAGCTTTTAGCGACCAGAATTGGGTTCTTTTAATGTTGTTCTGGTTTTTTTAAACCCATTTTAGAGTTTTTTTTGTGAAAGAACACGGCTTGGGGCGATTTTTGAGCGAGAAGTCATGGGAAATCTTGAGGTAAGTCACTTGTGATCATTTCTACTCCAAAATATTAAATTATCATCGAATAATCCGACTAGATTACATGTTTTTGAGGTGTAAATTGGGGATTTGGGCCTAGGGATTTGAAAATAAGATTTGAAGATTTAGAGGCCGAATTGTTATCGGAATTTAGTAATTTTGGTATGGTTGGACTCGTGGTTGAATGGGTTGTCGGATTTGGTGAGTTTCGTCGAATTCCGGGACATGGGCCCCACGGTCGATTTTGAGTTAAATTTCGGATTTTGTTGGAAAAATTAGTATTTTCATATGGAATTTATTCCTATAATTAGTATTGACTGAATTGAATTAACTGTGGCTAGATTCCGGTCTATTGGAGGCCGATTCGAGGGGCAAAGGCATTTTGGGGTAGGATTTTGCTCAGATTGAGGTAAGTAATGACTGTAAATCTTGTCCTGAGGGTATGAAACCCCGGACTTCGTATTTTCTCACTATTTTGGAGTGGCGCACATGCTGGATGACGAGTGTGTGGCGTGCACTGATTGGAGATTTGGACTCGGTCCTTCCAGTGGCAACTATTGAGTTGCGTATTTACTTTTAAATCATATGTTAAATAGTGTTTTCAGACTATTGTTATATTTGGGTTGTAAGCCATGTTTGGAGCCTTGTTGTCGACCTGTTTAGACCCCTTGGGGGATTTTACTGCTATTTTTCACTGTGCTAACTTATGATTTACGCTCAGTCATGTTATGTTTAACTGATTCCGAAACTAAACCTTATTTACACTATTTTGAGATATAAAATGATGTTTTTGGGTCGAGTACCCCGTTTTTACTGACAACCCGAGTGACTTTTTGAGAGTTTCTGACTGAGTGAGGTCGAGTGCCTGATTGTGAGGATATGATATGCCACGAGGTGGCTTGATATTAGCACTTGGGCTGAAAGAGCCCCTCCGGAGTCTGTACACACCCCCCCAGTGAGCGTAGGTACCTACTGAGTGCGAGTGTTGAGTGTTGAGTGTTGAGTGCTGAGTGCCGAGGGCCAAGTGACGAGTGATTGGGAGGCATGAGTGACTGTGAGGTTGCCCGAGGGGCTGATTACGAGTGATTGTGAGGTATGCTGAGGGACTGATTCTGAGTGATGTTACGCCCGACGGGTGAGTTATGATGCATGTTTTTGCCCGAGAGGCCAGTTATGATTTTATCACTTTTTACCTAAACTTCTTGAATTTCTATTTAAACTGTTGGAAAAATATATTCCCAAATGATTTTTACTGAACTCGGCTTTTGAGCGTAATGATTTAACGTTTATACTGTTGGGAAAGAAAACTGTATTTATTGTGAATTGATGATGTGTTTTAATGTGTTTCTTACTGCTCAGACCCTATTTACTTTTATTACTTACTGAGTTGGCGTACTCACATTACTCCATGCACCTTGTGTGCAGATTCAGGTGCTAAGGCTGACTGAGAGTTGATTTACTGCACTAGAGATTCACAGAGATTTGCGAGGTAGCTACATGCATCCGCAGCCTTGCCCTTCTCCTTCTTACTATTATAGCTTTATTTTCCAGACTTGTATTATCTTTAGATGCTCATGACCAGTGACTCCGGGATCTTGGGTTATATCTATTATTCGACATATCTTAGTTGTTTAAAAAAATGCTTAAATGAAACTGTTATGATTTATCGGTTTAGAAATGTTATAAATGAAAGGTTCTTTATGTTTTTGAAAAATTTCAATTGGCTGGCCTAGTATCACGATAGGCATTATCACGACCGGGGTTATTTTGGGATCGTGACAGTATGTCAGAGGCCTTGACGGTCCATAAGTTTTCATGTTTTAAGAACGATGGTTCATTGATACAGTGTTTGCCCACTTGTAGTTATACATTACGAGTTGTGGTCGTGTTGGCCTATGATAGTTACAAAAAAAAAGAGTTACAGAGTGGTTCGCTCAGGCTAGTACGGCACCGGGTGCCAGCCACGCCTCCCCAGGTTTGGGGCGTGACATTTTGTTTCTTTTATGATATTATTGTCTCTTCTGTTGAGCCGAGGGTCTCCCCGAAATAGCCTCTTTACCCTTCTGGGGTAGGGGTAAGGTCTGTGTACGCTCTACTCTCCCCAGACCCCACTAGTGGGATTTTACTGGGTATGTTGTTGTTGTTGTTGGATCCTACAGTTATTGATCATTTCTATATACCCTCGTCTATTTTCCTCTATGTGAGACGGGTTCTATTGTCACGTGCATCATCCGTGCAATTATTAATTGTAATGAAGGCACAAGATACCAAGTGTTTAGGGTTCACGATTGCGACCCGTGAATTAGGAATATTTTGAGGTCCGGTACCTCGTGGAGATCATTGGATAAAACCTGATGTGAAAGTTTCATCTAGTTTCTACCTGCCCTTCTTTTAATTGTGTTCACCGGATTTAGACTGTGTTCATCTTACTCTACTATGTTATTACTTGTTGTGTTCCGCTGCTAATTGTTGTTTCTATTTCTTATTGCAAGTACCATATTATCGTTGTCATTATGCGTAGCTTTATAGAGATATTGTATCCTGTTAGTTCTACACTTATACTCCCTCAGGTTATTTAGTCCAGTAGGTGTCTTGACAGTTCCTGGTCACTACTCCACCGAGGTTAATCCTGATACTTACTGGGTACCACCGTGATGTACTCATACGATGCTTCTGCACATTTTTGTGCAGATTCAGGTATTTCGGAGTCAGTCGATCGTTAGCTAGCTGTACGAATTTTGCTGTGGAGACTCAAGGTAAACCTATTGCTTCGTTCGCAGGCTTCGAAGTCACCTTCTGATATTGTGTTTATACTGTTTGTCCTTATATTAAAACAGTTGTATTTGTAGACCTCCTAGTAACTCAATAGATCTACTACCGAATTTGGGGATTGTAAATTGTATAGAGATTTCTATTCCTTATTGTCAGATGTTGGTTAAATATTGTTATTATTTCAATGAATGTTAGGGTTACCTAGTCCCTAAGATTGCCATCACGACCTCTTACTTTTTGGAGATTTGGGCCATGACACCCACAAATCTTTCTTCGCATTAGCGGAACCTCTCTCGTGTTCGTGGAGAACAAAGCTTCGCACTAGAAACCAGCAATTTTGTCCGACATGGAAATTTGTGTTACTCTCATACGACATCGGAATTCGATGATTCTTATTGCTATGGTTCCGTAATTACGATATGAATCTAATGGTTCAATTCAATAAAAAATCAAAGGTCGTTTTCTCAATATGGTACCCTTTATGTCCAAAACAATGACCTTGAAATATCAAATAAGAGCGCGATACAACCCAAACACATCTGAAACACAACCGAGGCCCTGGGGACCCCGTCCAATTACACAAATCAGTCCCAAAATATAACATGAACCTACTCGAGGCCTCAAACCACACCAAACAACATCAAACCCTAAATCGACGATCAAATCCTCCTTTTAACTTTCAAACATTCAAACTTCGATGAACGCATCCTAATTACACTTAAGCATTCCGGAATGATGCCAAACTTTACATACAAGTCATAAATCATGATACGAACATATTTCAAAGCTTAGAACCCCAAACAGACATCAATAACACCAAAGTCTACTTCAAACCAAACTTAAGAAATTCTAAAACCTTCGAATTGCCAACTTTCCACAATTAGCGCCGAATTGCTCACGGACCACCCGATACTCAACCCAAAAATACACCCTAGTATGGAATCATCATACCAACCTATTGGAACCTTCAAATCAAGATTCTGAGGTCGTTTAATCAAAATTCAAACCTTGATCAACTCTTCCAACTTAAAGCTTCCGAATTGAGAATTTTCTATCCAAACTTCCCGAAACTCAATTCTAACCACGCGTACAAGTTGTAATACATGAAGTGAAGCTACTAAAGGCCTTAAACCATCGAACAAAGCACTAGGTCTCAAAATGACCCGTCGGATCGTTACAGATGGTGGCAATAGGATTAGCAAGAACTTAATTTTTTTGGTTCTTAGTTGTTCATGGTGGCATTAGGATGTCATGTTATCACTTTTGCTTGTATTTTTTTTTTTTGCGGCTATAATATATCCCTTTGTCTAATGTAATGCACACTTGACATTTGCATGTTGGTAACAAGTGATATGTACTTTAACAATACTTGTGCTTGATTAATACATGAGGATAGTGTACTTATGTTGTTAAATTACTTTCCAGCTTGTTGGTGTACTTTCATTCATTATTGATGAATTCCTTAGATCGTAGCTTGATATTAAAATTGAATCTCCGCTAATTAATTTTTAATTTTATTCATTAAAAGTTTAGTTGTTACTAAGAGTTATGAGTATCCCATCCCATAGCTTGGAATCTAACATTGGTTTTTAAGGCATGATTTGACGATAATTACTTGTTACCCAAGTGCTTAAAGAAGAATATGAAAATTATGGTGCGTGAATACTCATCAACAAAGGCTTACGATTGGAGAAAGAAATACCTTAATAGTTTCCTTAAGACTTTAGAACTGTCAATCTAATAACATGCTATAAACATTCAAGTCATGGTGGAAAGAAAATCTTAGTGAATACTCGATACAGTTCGACATGGTAGAAAGAAACAAAGAGACAAGCCAGAAGCAAACTATTACACCCTATTTATTATAAATCAAAATCATTTTAAAACACTATTATCTATAGTTACCTTTTATATTTTATAGCAAAATAGGTATTTATTATATACTGTGATGACCCGGCCGTTCGTCTGAGAGTTATGTTCATGATCCCCTATTAACTGTTTCCCCCGTATCTATTTCTGCTACTGTGTCTTACCGGGAGGGTTCGTTTTGGTTTTCGGAGTGAATTGAGACACTTAGTCTCTTGTTTGGAAGCTTAAGTTGAAAAAGTCGATCGGATGTCGACTTGTGTGTAAACAACCTCGGATTTAATTTTAATGGTTTTGTTAGATCCGTTAGGTGATTTTGGACTTAGGAGCGCGTTTGGAATGTGGTTTGGAGGTCCATAGTAGAATTTGACTTGAATTGGTAAAAGTTGGAATTTTGACGATTTTGGCTGGCAGTGAAAGTTTTGATATTGGGTTCGGACTGGATTTTTGGAAGTTGGAGTAGGTTGGTGGTGTCATTTTTGACTTGTGTGTAAAATTTGAGGTCATTCGAACGTGATTTGATATGTTTCGACATCCTTTGTAGAATTAAAACTTTCAAAGTTCATTAGGCTTGAATTCGTGTGTAAATTGGTGTTTCGATGTTGTTTTGAGTGTTTCGAAGGTTCTACTAAGTTCATATGATGTTTTGGAACTTGTTGGTAGGTTTGGTTGAGGTCCCGAGGGCCTCAGGTGAGTTTCGGGTGGTTAACGGATCATTTTTTGCCCTTGGGAGATAGCAGATTCTGGTGTTCTTCAGTGGTTGGTTTCCTTCTTTGCGTTCGCGAGGGGTGTTCCGCAATCGCGAAGAGGATCTGGGAAGGTAGGAATTTTATGCCTCACATTCACGATGTCTGTCCCGCATTCACGAAGAATGTCCCGCGTTCGTGTAGAGGGGATTAGTTGTTGGGTCCCCAGGCCCTTATGCCTACGTATTCGCGATGTTGGTCCCGTATTCGCGTAGGGTCGAGTTGTGAGGCCTTTGTGTTCGCGATGTAGAATTTCTGGGCAAGATTAATTTTCTCTTCGCGAACACGAGGGATATTCCGCATTCACGAAAAAAGGAGCAATTGGGCAGATTTAAAGGTTCAAAACGAGGGTTTTGAGTTCATATCACAAAATTGAATTGGGAGCTCGGTAGAAGGCAATTTTTGGAGAGATTCTTGCATGGGTGTTTCGGGTAAGTGATTCTTACCTAGTTTTGGTTAATTCCCATAATTATGTCTTTAATTTTATCATTAAATTAGTGATTTAGAGTGGAAAATTGGGGAAAATTTGGGAAAAGTCCTTAGGCCGAATTGTGGGGTTTTGATCGGGATTTTGGTATCGGATTTGAGAAAATTTGGTATGGTTAGACTCCTGAATGAATGGGTGTTCATAATTTGTGACATTTACCCGATTCCGATACGTGGGCCCAAGGAGGATTTTTGAGCGATTTCCAATTTCTTGTTTTAACTTTGATTCCGTTCACTAGATTAGTTTCTTGTAGTTATATTTATGTTATGTAATTGGTTTTGGCTAGATTTGGGCCATTCGGAGTCGGATATTCATGTAAAGAGCATTATTTTGGATCGATTTGAGCTTGGTTCGAGGTAAGTGGCTTGCCTAAGCTTGTGTGGGGGAACTTCCCTTAGGATTGGTACTGTTTTGATATGTGAGCGTCGTGTACGTGAGGTGACGAGTACGTACACTGGCTAATAGTTGTAAAAACCTATTTTCTACTAAGAAATACCCTGTTTTCCTTCTTATTTGAATCTTATCATCATGTGTAGTATCCTGCTAGACTAGAATAGCATGCCTACTTGCCTTAACTGTTTACCTGAACTACGTGCAACATGTTTAGTGAAATTACCTGTCTTTTCTTAACTTGTACTTAGGTTGAATTGTAAAAATTTCGTGCCATGACTATAGAATTCTATTGTTTGGCTTATATTTACTTTGGGACTACGGAAACGGTATTCCGGGAGATCCCCATGTACTGTATATTTACTTTGGGACTACGGAACGGTATTCCAGGAGATCCCCCTTGTCTTGCATATTTACTTTGGGACTATGGAACGGTATTCCGGGAGATCCCTCTATCTTGCAATATTTACTTTGGGACTACGGAACGGTATTTCGGGAGATCCCCTTGCACATTTACGTTTGGGACTACGAGACGGTATATCAGGAGATCCCCTGTTGTATTTTTGTGTACTGAGCTGGTATGTTCTCTATGATTTCTTCCCTGTTCAATTCCAGTCTTTATTATACTACGATATTTCATTCTTGTCTTGTTATATTATTTATATACCAGTAGAGCCCTGACCTGAACTCGTCACTACTCGACCGAGGTTAGGCTTGACACTTACTGGGTACCATTGTAGTGTACTCACGCCCTTTCCTGCACATATTTTTCGTGTGGAGATCCAGGTATATCTTACCAGCCTCATCGCTAGTGAAGTCGCTGCTGCTTTTTGGAGACTTCAAGGTACATCTGCCCGCGCCCACAAATCCTCGGAGTCCCCTTCTATCCCCTTATGTTCATTCTCCTTCTTCCTGTAGAAATGATGTGTAGAACAGTTAAGACTTCTTAGTAGCTTATGACTTGCGGTGTTACAGGTTTTGGGAATTTTTTTGTACATTTCAGAAGTGATAATTGTATATGACGAGTGGCATTCAGTTGCTTATTAGATAATTGTTACTATTAGTAGTTAATGTTCTTGATTTTGTTTCATTCCCGCAAAGTGTTAGACTTACCTAGTCGTAGAGACTAGGTACCGTCACGACAACTCACGGAGGGGGAAATTGGGTCGTGACATATACACTACTATATAGGCGTGAAATACGCTATTTAGGTTTTCTCTCTCTTTATTTCAGTTAACACACGTTCTCTCTCAAATCACAACAAGATTTTTCTTCTTTCTTTCTCCACGATCTCTCTCTCTCTCACAATAAGATTATAGGAACAAATTTCTCAGAATTGATCCTCAAAGTTTTGCTCCAAAAGTTTGTGGTAATTGGTAAAGCTTATGGCCGGTTCACGCCAAATTACTCTACCATTCTTCTTCTTTTTTAAAAAAAAAAATTTCGTCATTGTTAGGTTTTGAGGAAGAAAATTCAAATTTCGTCTTCAGCGGCTGATTCAACAACTCCGAAGATGGTTACACGAGGTATACACATTAGAGCACTCAATTTTGAGCGTCGGTGTTAGAATCGCCAGCGTCATTATCCAATATTGTTTCATCCTCTTAGGCGAACAGATCTGGTCATGGCTATGCTAGAGAAGATTTGAGGGCAGAGTTTTTGTTCGTCTCTATTTTTTGTTTTATTATAATGTATACAGTATTTTGCTTGGCCAGAAAAATCCATCTCCGACGAACTTTCTTCTCTTCTTTGCTTTTTAAGTCACATACAATGAATGATACAAATACATTGTATTCTTTACTAATACACTCAAATACATTGTATTTTTGTATAAATACATTATTTTTCGCCTATATTTATGTATTCTGAAGGTCTATATTTTTTAAATACAACTGAATATCACTGTGTTTTGTGATTTTTTGTTGTTTGAATACATTCAAATTGAATACGGTGAATTGAATATAATGTATTATAATAGTGAATAATGAATATATGTGAATTGAATACAATGTATACAGTCGAATTGAATAGAACGGTATACACCCTATTTCTTAATTACCTCATTGTATTTATAAATACAGTCGCGCAAATACATGGAATACAACACCGTGGCAGCGAAATTTATGTAAAATTGTTTTGTTGAGATAAATTAGGAGTGATACACACTAATTGATTTTCACGACCCAATTTACCCTCTGTTGGGTAAACCTAACATTAACTGAAATAACAACAATATTTAACGAACATCTAATAATTTCGAAATAGAAATCTCTATACAAATTTACAATCATTAAACCTGGTAGTACAGTCATAAGCTCTACAGAGTTTGCTAGAAAACCTCTAAATACAATTGTTTCGAAATAAGGTAAACAGTGTAAATACAAAATTAGAAGGTGACTCCGAAGCCTGCGAACGCAGCAACAGGTTTACCTTGAGTCTCCACCACAAGATCTGAACAACTAGCTAACGATTGGCTGACTCCACAATACCTGGATCTACACAAAAATATGCAGAAGTGTAGTATGAGTACACCACAGTGGTACCCAGCAAGTATCAAGACTAACCTCAGTGGAGTAGTAACGAGGAACAGTCAAGACACCTACTGGACTAAATAACCTGAACAAGTATAAGTTTAGGACTAACATAAATACGGTATCTCTATAAAGCTATGCATAATAACAACGATAATATGGTTACTTGCAATAAGAAATAGAATCAATAATTAGCAGCGAAACTGTTACACCCCATATTTTCATACGTGAAAGTACGCAATAAATAAATTAATGAAAGCTCGAAAATGAAATGTTATATCCCGCATTTTGGTACGTTAAAATTTCATCGTAAGTTAATCGACGTAAGCTCGGGAATGAGATTATTTTGAGATTATAAGTATTATGATATTTCAAACAAGTGATAAGTAAATTCGTAAAGGTGTGATGGTAAGTGAATCGAAGAAAATGAGTCTCGTCAAAGTCTTACAATTTGGGATAAAATACGGTCCAAGCTATAATACCCCGTATTTATGGACTAATGTCATACAAGGTACCACATGACCATGATAGCAAAATGTATAAAGTGTGTTAAAAGTGAGTAGTATTTTAAGTAATTGGAGATAATTTTTAATTATGTGGGTAATTGGTTAATTATTGGTTTAGCGAGGGATTAATAAGTTAATTATGGAAATGGGCGAAATATTGGATAAGGATTGATAGCCCAACGTGACACCCACATATGAGCCATTAAGTGACTCTTAAATCACTTTGCAAGGTGGAAAAATTTAAAGAGATGAGCACCTCATCTCATTTTATTTGAAGAATGTTATCAAAAAAGAGTTCTCAAATTCAAGATTAGGATTAATTCACAAAGATATGGAATTCACTAAAGCCATAAAAGACTCTCAACGTGATTGCTTCAGCAAGTACCATACAAGGTTATGATCTTTCACAAAGAGATCATATGTAATTTGCTACAAAAATTCATACAAGACTACTTAGAAACGTGAGAATTTGCGATTGTAAGGGAGTACGATGCAATCTTTCTCAAGAATATCATACGAATTTTTCCCTGCTTTGATCTGTCATTACGTGTTTTATCACAAAAGATATGTGTTAGAGGGATTGTCAAGAGAATTGAATCAGGTATGTGAAGGCTATCCCTTCTTTCTTTATGGCATGATCCATACGATATAAACGAAACGAGCAAATGCACAACTTCCATAAATGACCCTATTCATAGAAATGCTAGAGATGCTTATGTTATTGATTCCCCATGTGTCTTATTATTCTATCATCTGTTCATGGGTCTCAGAAAAATACGTAAGTTGAAAAAGTTTATTTCATGATATTACTCAAAGGCATAATGGTCTTATGACATTCCAAGATATTTTATTGACGTACTTTTCATGCATTGCGTTCATTTATACATGTACATTGACCCATGACCAGATGGCGTTATATACGCGTATATATGTATATAGGATATGGAAAACGGTTACGTCGTTATATACGTACCACCACATGATCAGCTGGTATACATTGATGATTTTGCCCACAGTGACCGAGATAATATGATGGGATGCCCTAAGAGGCTTGATGATGTTATGAACACATGTACCTATGCACGACATGACATTCATACGCATATGCATGACACTATAAGTATTGCATGATTTACAAAGTTATCTAGATTTTTCTTACAGGTTGAGTCATTTACTCCATGTTTCTTCCATGTCTTTTATATACTTATTTATGTGCCTTACATACTCAGTACATTATTCGTACTAACGTCCATTTGTTGGGGACACTACGTGCATGCCTGCAGGTATAAACAATCAGTTTGACGAGCCCTCATAGTAGACGAAGTTAGAAATCAGTGAAGGATCGGTACAACTCCACCTCATTCGGAGTGCAACTGAGTCTATGAGTTATCGTGTCAGGATTTTGCTGCAGACTTATAGGTAGGCTGGTACCCTGTCTTATTTGATGTCAAATACTCTTAGAGGCTTTGTAGATAGAGGTTCATTTTGTACAATATGTCAGAGGCCTTGACGGCACATATGTATTCATGTTTTAAGAAAGATGGTTCATTGATACAGTGCTTTCTCACTTATAGTTATACATTATGAGTTGAGGCCATGTTCGCCCAGTTACCAATGACAGTACGATAAGAAAGATATGTTATGTTGGTACTCGATTGAGTAAGGCACCGGGTGCCTCCTCATCCTTTCCTTCCTCTTCCAGTGCCCCTGAAACCCCATGCTCCTCAAAAGAGCCCCAGGTCAGTACTCACCCTGCTCCTTCTCATCACTTTAGTGCAGTGCTATTCGACATTATTATTCCTAAAATGAGACCCTTGTCTGAAGAAGAAAATGAGAACAATGAGGAAGACTATGATAATATGACTGTGGCAAGTTTCATTGCTGCTATAAGTGGTAGGGCAGTTCCCAAAGAGCCCATTCTTAAAAGACCCACTACCAGGCATGTAAGGCCCCGTAAAATTTCTTTTACCTAAAAATCCGAAATTTTGTGGTGCCAAGTTAGATTTATGTGTTATAATAGTGGGTTAGAACTTTTTGGATTGAACAGTATGCTACTGAGTTAAAGTAAAATTTTTTATAGAAGATTGCATTTCTGCGGCCCATTATGCGGGCGCATAATCACTCTGCGGACTGCATTTTGGCCGCAGAGTGAGGCAGTCAATTTGGCCAATTTTGAGGTGAGTTTTGCGGCCAATAATGCGACCGCATAACCATTTTGCAAGTCGTATATTGGTCGCATAATTTTCCTTGGTCTTTTGCGAAGGGAGGTCTGCGGTACATTATGCGACCGCAGAATAGGTCTGCGGACTGCGTATTGGTCGCAGGCCGGGGCAGAAAGTTCAACCCCCGGGGGCCACTTTTGCGGTCATTTTGCGAACCGCATAGCCATTATGCGATTGCATATGTGACCACAGATCCGTGTCGGGGCTCCAAATTTTTAAATTTTAAACC
Source organism: Nicotiana knightiana (assembly GCA_005239525.1). Lineage (NCBI taxonomy): Eukaryota > Viridiplantae > Streptophyta > Magnoliopsida > Solanales > Solanaceae > Nicotiana > Nicotiana knightiana. The sequence continues at coordinate 62,538 of ML425070.1, forward strand.
CGATCCCATGTCGTTAAAACATATGTTATGGTTCATTTTGAGCATATTTCTGATGCTTTAGAGTGAGAGAAAGAGTCCTATAGTGAGAGAGTGATCTCCATATAATTATTCCTCAATTCTTGCATAAAACCTTGAAGCTTGTCAAGTGAAGTTCACTAAGTCTTCTCCTTAAAGGTAAGAATCTATGCCCCAGCTCATAATTTTGAAATTCCTACTAAAATGGGTAATTAGCAAGATAATTCATGGGCTTGAGGGTTGTTTGTTTTGCATGCATGGGTGGTGAAGGAACATAGGATGAATGTGAACTAAAAATGGTAAAGGATGGGGTATGGGTTGATTGAATCTTTCACAAAAGATCTAAAAAACATAATGCACACCTAGTGCTTGATAATGTGCTCAAATAGGCTAAAGTATTGATCATCTTTCTAATTCTTGAATCAACTCGTGACATTCCTAAAATAGATTGAAGGTGCTAAGGGTTCCGAAATTTATTGTAGAACATAAGGAAAGCTCTATTGAGGTATGTATGGCTAAAACCCCTTCTTCTTAGAATTAAACCCTTGGTTATTCATGAAATCGGCGTAAGTCCCAAACTGATCGTGTAAAACTTGCTATTCCAAATGTGCTTGCATTGATAGATATAGATGCACTATATGTTCCTGTGCTTTCATCATGTTATCTTAACATTCGGGAATGTGTTAAAAACATGGAAAATGTGTTACAAGTGCTGATACTTCAAGTCAAATTCGAATGAAGATTATTATGTCAAATTGTGTGAAAATCCTATATGTGCTCTAGAATCTAAATTGCTCCCGTGTGTAAATAAGTCTTGAATGAAATACCTTGTTTCTATTGATGTGATAATAATGTTGAATGTGTAAAAGGGGCAAACTTGAAAATGTAAAATACAGCCATGAGCCAGGAACGATTTAATGAATGAGGCCCCTCGTGCCAATGTAAAGGGAGATGATTGATTTGAAGGATGACGTCTCAATTGAGATGGCCTAACCGATCGGGCTGTGATCGGATGCCATGCCACACATGATTGTAAATGTTCTGCTGGGATTGATGATTGAAAATGAGGATATGGTTGATGTCTCAATTAAGATGACCTAGCCGATCGGGCCGATATCGGACTCCGTGTAAGAACATGGTGGTATTGTGGATTGTGGCACATGGCACCAAAGATTACCAACTTAATAAGATGAAATTTGATTAAGAACTTATGTGACCCTTACTTGACGTTCTAGTATTGCTTGAAGCTCTTATTGATCTCATGACTAATTTTTCCTTTTGTAATTATTGTTCATTTTATTGAGATGGTATTTAGCTATGCATACTAGTACTAACGTCCCTTTTTCCAGGGGCACTACATCTTTGAATGGATGTAGGTGGGTTCATAGAAGACAGTGGCAATCGCAACTAATGGTGCATCCTCTTCTCAGCAGTCTTGGTGAGCCCCATTTCATTTCGGGGTCGTACATCTTTTTTTCCTTATGTATTGTACTTGAGGTATAGCCGAGGCCTTGTTGCCGGCATTTTTGATATACTCTTTTGTATCTATTTAGAGGCTCCGTAGACACAATGTGGGTTGTATATGGGTATTAGAAAGGTTAACGGATTATGTGTATTTTGAACACTTGTTCCACTAAATTGTAAAGTGTATGTATTTTTGGGAACTTAACTATGGTGTAATGAAAATAAAGTAAAATGAACTTGTAATGTTTACATATATGATCTTTCCACTGTTTAACTAATTGTAACATGTCTCCTTTTGATCATAGACGAGTCGGGTAGGAAATGTCTAACATGTTTGCTTGACCGGGTTCACTCGGTTGAGCACTGGTCGCGCTCTCCGAGGTTGGGGTGTGACAAGTCATCAAAAGAAAGAAGCCTTTGAGAGTGCTCTGAAGAGAAACAAAGAGGAAAAGAAAAGAAGGAGGCTGGTGAAAGGGGGAACACTAGTGAATGAGGAGGATGTGCCTCCAGCAAATGTTGTGATTGTTGACGATGAAGGGGTGAATGAGGAACTTGCTTCCTTAATTCGTAAATCCTCTAAGAAATCTGTGGCTAAGCCCAGGAAAGGATCGTATGTGAAAGTCATGGAGGTTGATGAAGAGAAAAGTGTTGAAGGAGAGAAGTCTGGTGAAAAGTCTGAAAAGAAGGAGAAAAGAGTGAAGAAGTATGTGAATAGGAAGGCAAGTGACAGAGAGGAACCAGGTTCCTCCAAGAAACCCAAAGTGGATGTGACTGAGCTTGAGAGAAGAGAAAACCTTAAAAAGCAAGGGGTGTTATGGGGCAGAGCATTTGACGCTGCATTCTTGAAATGTCAAGCATGAGATAGCTGGTTTCCATCTACGAGTTTCAAAAGTGGACTCATCTGTTTACCACTCAGATTCCCAAGCTTTATGAAGAGGAGGTTCGTAGTTTCTATGCAGATTTATTTACTGTGGAAGACGACAACATCTGCTTGAAGGTTAATGAAGTAGACTTTGTGATGGACGAGGTTGTTCTAGGAAGCATCTTGGGTGTTCCCACTGAAGGTCTCTCATCTGTTGAAGGGACATATTCCCCTGACTTTAGAAAGGTCATTCTAAAAGCTCAGGTTGTTCAGCAAGGGGAACGGGTGCATAGAAGGCTCTCCTTCTAGAGTATCAACTTATGTTTGAAATGGTAAAGAAGGTCATGATTCCTCGTGCAGAAAGGCATTCCGTTTCTTCAAAAGCAGACTTGTTCCTCATGGAAACTCTGGATGTATACACCACCATCAATATGCCTGGTATCATGATTAAACATAAGAAAAAGGTGGAAATCTTCAAGGACGACAATCATGGTTTGCCTTATGGGTCCTTGCTCACTCGCGTGTTTGAATTCTTTAAAGTCCCTTTGGGAAGAGCAGCAGTTGGAACTCGAAGGAAAACTTTATCGAAGTCAACCTTGGAGGAGTGTGTGTGTATTGACAAGAAAGGGGTTGTTGGTAGCAGCTCTACCATTTCTCAGCTAATTGATGCTCAGAATGTTGCTAACGAGGAAATTAGGAGGCTGAAGGCCAGGAATGCCATTCTTGAGGGGAATCTTAGTCAAGCTAAGGAGGAACCTGATTCTAAGAGTGCCCAAGGCGCAAAGGTTTCTTGATTGACCTGAAAGAACAGTTGATACAAGAGCAGTGGTCTGCAAATGCTCAAGTGGACATTCTTCTCAAAACCCTTGCCTACTCATCCTTTCCTTCCTCTTCCAGTGCCCCTTAAACAGTTTCCTTCTCAAAACTGGTACTTTAAGTTGTTTTTATGTGAATGTTTTTGTAACAATGGTGCTACTACCTTTTTTTTCTTCTCTTATAAATTAATGAGCATCTCATCTTTAGCTAGGTATGTTATACTCTTGCGCTCTGCTTTTAGAATGTTGTGTGCACACATGTGGCATGAGTTAACCTTGCTCGACTTCTTTTTGTATTTACTTGCATATAATTTTTTTATGATTCCAAAAGGGGGAAGAAAATTGAGAGCAGAACAGGTTCTCAGAGGGAATAAAAGTCATTCTGCAGGAAAAATTGTATAGAGATCTGGTTCTCAGGAGGAACTTCAATTATAAGTTTGTTATCATCAAAAAGGGGAAAATTGTTAAGTTACGTGCCTTTTTGTATTTTGATGATCAAACAAACTTCATACGAGAACCAGATTGGGAACCTGTTACACATCTCAAAGTGCTCAAGAACAACAAGTCTCATGTCTGGTACAAGTTCCAACATGTTCAGTCAAAGAAACGGCAGAGGGAACAGATGACTATTAGTTCCTCAAGTGATAGTACAAGTCAACTACCTACAGTTGTTAAAGTCATTGCACTATTTTTATGCACACGCAACAGTGTAGCAGTCACTTTATGGAGCATGTCTTGTATCGGATAATTGCACACATCATCCCAATTACCTCACTTATATATTACCAACATGAGGCAAGGGAAAACACATGCTTGCAAATCCTAAATCAATAAGTCCCTCTCTCAAGTGTGTTGCTTCCTTTCAATTGACTCCAAGGTTTGAAGAACAACGAAGGGCCAGATCCCAACTCTGAGTTTATCATATGTCCTTCATATTGTTGTATCTTTGTTAAGTGTTATGTATTTGTAATTCCTACTCAGCTTAGTTAGAAGCATTCTGTCGGACATTATTTGTAAAACCATAAACCTTATTGTGTTTATCATTGGCTAGAGGCAGTCTAATACAATCTGGATAGCCATCGAGCGTTGGAGGCTACTTTCATAACGGGATGGCTACATATATAATTCTGCCAACAATTAAAGACTATACTACATTTGGTGGCTATATTTATAATATTCATCTCCCTAGTATAAATAAACCTTAAGGCTCTCATTTTAGGGTTAGATTATTTTGATATTGTGAATGAAAACTCATTGAAGTGTTTAGGATGAATTCCTACATTGGTTGATTACTTGTTAAGGTGAATTTGCAAGGGGATTGCTTCCCCTTGAGTGTTGTTCCTATAGTTTTGGGTCAATTAAGTCTTAAATTGATTCGGTATTTGTTTATTTCAAATGTTCTTTTAATTTCCTTAGTTAGTTCTCTACTAAATCTCTATCTTTCGATTATTTTATTTGTATTCTTGTTATTTTTCTTCTGCATTTGTATCATCTTGGTATCAGAGCTTGGGTTAGTGTGTGTATATACAGTGTTTATGTTTTTGATTTCTATATCCGAAAATAAAAAAAAATCAGGAAACCTTACAAAAATAGTTTGACGTTTAATCAAGTACACTTTCCTTTGTTCGATGCTTTGTTCCTGAAATCGTGAGTTCTATTGGTTTGGAGGTATTGGAAATCATTTGGTTCACTGATTGTAGCTATAAATTTTGATTAGAACTCGTTGCCATCTGGTTGAAGATTTGAGGTGAGAAATTTTGAAGTTTCGCTACCTGGGTTGTCGAGGTTCGAATCCATTGGTTAATATTTCCAAATTGCGGACCACCTTTCTTAAAATCTGACTTGGGTATTCTCTTGGAGCTAAAGCGTAGCGAGCCATAGGCTTGGAGGAAATAAGAGCTGACATTATTAGTTTCCTCCATTTGTGAATTCGTGCATACTTCGAAGCTCTAGATATGTGTTTGAAAATCTTCGTTACAAAGTTGACTGTTGTTTTGAAGTAGTTCCAAAACTGATTCTTAGTGTAATTTGAGGTGAAAAACGTGATTGCGTATTGTTTGGATAAAGATTTGAGTTGTAAGATGCCATTGAAGCTCAAGCGAAACTTCAAGTTTAAAAAAAAGTTGTTAGATCAGAGATTCACAGAAAAAGCTGCCTTCAATAGTTAAAAATGAGATTAGCCATTGTTAGGGTTTGAAACTTGAAGAAGAAACTCCATTGTTGATTTGGTAGTTGTTTGAAGAAATTGTTGCTTGAGGTTTGTTCATGGAGTTGTAGGGAACTTGTATCTCAAATTTGGTGAGGTTTGGTGAATATTTGAAGTGTTTTTGATTTAATTTGGGATTGAAAAATGAAGAACTTGAGGAAGAATGTTGGAATTTCGAATTTTGCAGGAATAGTCATATTTTACAGCACAATTTCGAAATTAGCCATTTTTGTCCAGTAACCCATTTTTGCCTAATTTCAAAAAAAGCCTTTTCCGGCTTGTTTCTTTTTCTTTCTTTCTTTCTTTCTTTCTTTCTTTCTTTTCTTACTTATTCTAGCTAATTTACTTGAGTATTAGTTCATACTTAATGATAAACTAGTTTTTTTGTGTGCTTTATTTTATTTCGTGCTAATTTTTTCTTGTGCTTTTCTCTTTAGTTTCGTTGTTAATTTCTTGTTTCCATTGTCCTTTAGTTATTTTAGTTTCTTTGTTGAGCCACATAAATTCCATTCTCGCCCCGAAGTTGGAAGGTCCACTTGAAAGTACCTTGATTGAGTTTGATATCAACTTTGGATATTCTTCCAAGAGTGAAAAAAGGCTTGAGTAGTGAGATTCTTAGAGTGTGTGCCTAAACGTAGAGGGCACAAGAGTGATACACGAGTGGTAAAATTTGAATGCAATTTTTGAAGGATACACTAAGGGATTGAATTGGAGAGATCCTTTTATTTTAACTTATTTTCTTTATTTGTAGGTACTATGTATTTGAATATTTGAGGTACTTCAACTCCAAAGGAGGGAGTTTCTAATGAGACCATTTTGGAGACTTTACAAGCTTTGATTATGAAAGTTGACAACATGGAAAATATGGCCAAGTATCATGACAACCTTCTTAACCAATGGCAAGGCTTGCCACCTAATCCTAACCAAGGAGTGGGAACTAGTGCAACACCACAAAATAGTTCTACTTCTACCGCACCACACATTGCAAGGCTAATCAATCAACCACAAGCTGATAAAAATCAAGTACCAAGACAAGGTCCACTTCCACAAGGTAGATAAGCAAGAGTTGAGCATCAACAACAACCTCTTAGGCCACAAAAATTGCAAAATGACTTTAATGATGATTTGGACTATGACGAGCAATATGTTGAACCGGTTAGAGTCCAACCTAGAAGGAATGGACAAGGTGGCTTTCGAGGGAGAGGTGAAAGGCATGGTAGGAACTATCAAGTAGAAACTTGAATGATGCTTATGATTATGGTTATGATGAAAATATTGGTAATGAAAAACATGGTAGAAGATGGGGAGATGAAGAAGATCGGGGTCTTAATAACATCATGACTTCATTTCCTACTTTCAAGGGAAGTAGTGACCTCGAGGAATTTTTTGAATGGGAAATACAAATGAAAAGGATGTTTGAGCTTAACAATGTATCCGATACAAAGAGGTTCAAGCATGCCATTTCTAAACTTGTTGGTTATGCTTCTTCTTGGTGGAAGAAAGAGAAACGGGATAGAAATAGAAATGGATATATTGCTATTGATTCTTGGGGGGTTTCTTAGAGTGGTTATGAGAGGAAGATTTGTGCCCGAAGAGTATGTGAATGACTTGCTTACCAAATTTTACAATATAAAGCAAGGAAACAAGAATGTGGAGGCTTACTTTGAAGAGTTGGAGATCACTAGGTTAGAGCCAATCTTGATGATAATGGAAGACTCATGATTTCTAGATTTTTGGCGGGGCTTAAGCATGAAATTTATTGCCAAATGACTTTGCACAAATTTGTTACTATACATGAGGCACTCCAAGGGGATATCAAGGTTGAAAATAAACTCTAAGAAGAGAGTCAACTCAAAGAGAGCAAATCCAAAAATTACAACACTTCATGGAGAAAAAACAAAGAAACTTGACAATCTCTTTCAAATGAAAACAAGCAAAAAGTTGACTCCAAGTGGAAAAATGACAAAGGCACACCAAAGGTGGAGGCTAAGGAGGGAGGTAACAATTCTAAACCTTATTTTCAAAATTCTAACTCTAATAGGTGCTACAAATGTCAAGGATATGGTCATAAAATGAGTGAATGTACTAATAGAAGAACCATAATCCTTATGGAAGAAGCTTATGAAAGGGAAGAAATTAGAGAATCATGTGAAGAAGAGGAGGCTGAATGTGATGATGAAGTAGAATATGACACTCCTAATTTACCTTTGTATTTTTTTAGGAGAGTGTTGAGTGCACAAGTGATGGAAGATATGAACCAAAGACAGAACTTGTTCCATGGAAGGTGTAAGATTAAAGATCAAGTGTGTTATTTGATTATTGATGATGGTAGTTGTACTAATGTTGCTAGTGCTTCTATGGTGGAAAAATTGAACTTGAAGACTCAAAGACATACTTTTCCTTATAAACTCCAATGACTTAATGAATGTGGTGAACTTAAAGTGACTAGACAAGTCTTGGTGAGTTTCAAAATTGGAAAGTATGTTGATGATATTCTTGTGATATGGTGCCCATGCAAGCATGTCATTTATTGTTGGGGAGGCCATGGCAATATGACAAGAATGCTCTCCATGATGGAAGGACTAATAAATATTCTTTTGAGTAAAATGACAAAAAAAATAGTCCTTACTCCTTTGGCTCTGTTTCAAGTGAGTGAAGACTATAGACATATGAAAGATTTGAGTGAGAGAGTCAAGAAAGAAGGAAAATAAAGGAGAGAGAAAACAAGAGAGTTCAAGTGAGAGACATTCTTCTTATAATTCTTTCATGACTAATGCTTTTTTTGCTAGTTGTTTGACTTATTGTGTAGGTCCTTTGAAGAAAAATTCAAGTGGAAGTCTTCAAGAAAGAACTCCAAGTGAAGTGGCCGAAGCCACCCTAGCCCAAAGTGAAGATTTTTCCAATCCTTCAAGGAGGTAAAATAGAATCTTTAGAAGTGCATCAAGGTATGATTGCTAAGCCTAACACTCTTTATTCTTGTGATGAGCATAATGATATTTCAAGTGTTAGTTTGGGTACATTTATTGATTCTAATGATTCTTTGAGTTGTGGAGATACACAAGATAGTGATTCTAGTTGTTTTGATGGTTTGAATGACCTATTCGCTTATGAAGAAGCATTGATTGAGGTTGAGGAAAGCATAAAGGTTTGCATCTTTATGTGATTTTGTTGAGTTTGATCCATTGTTTCCTATTGTTTATGCTTTCTATTTTGAGGATCATTCTTTAATTGGTGATGATTGCTTATTTGAAGGTGAATTGAGTGGTAAAGTTTCAAACTTTAAGCCATTTTATTCTTTCTTGTTTAATTGTGAGATGTAATATTTTGAGTTTGATTTGGATTTACCAATCAAAGGTTCCATTTTTGAGAAGTCGTTTGAGATTACTAATGAGATTGTTTTGGAAGCTAAACTCTTTGAAAAAGAAGAAAGTTCTTTACTTGGTATAAACTTTCTAACTTATTCCACTCATATATTTGATAGAGCTAATTTGTTCCACTATGCTAGTGCTTTGAGTTTATGTTATGTCCCGCAGTATTATATTACGATGATGTTATGCCTTGCAATATTATATTACGATGATGTTACGCCCTACAGTATTACGATGATATTACGCCTCACAGTATTATATTACAATCATGTTACATCCTGCAGTATTACATCGATGTTACGCTCCACAGTATTATATTACGATGATGTTACGCTTTGCAGTATTATATTACGACGATGTTACACCCTGTAGTATTGTACGTTGGATTTGTTTTAAAATAACTGACATCAGTTTAAGGACAAGATTATTTGGAGATTATAAGTATTATGCTATTTCAAACAAGTGATAAGTAAATCCGTTAAGGTGAGAGGGTAAGCAAATCGAAGAAAATGAGTTTCGTCGAAATTTGACAATTTTGGATAAAATATGCCTGAGCTATAATACCCGATATTTATGGACTAGTACCATACAAAGTACCACATGACCATGATAGTAAGGTGTATACAGTGCGTTAAAAGTGAGTAGTATTTTAAGTAATTTGAGATAATTCTTAGTTATGTGGATAATTGGTTAATTATGGATTTTTGAGGGATAAACAATGTAATTGAATAAGTTTGGTGGAACATTATGTGGCAGCCAATGAAAGCCAAAGAAATGACTCTTGAATCATATGGCAAGGTGTCACATTTAAAGAAATTTGTGGCTTAGTCATCTAAAATGTGGGGCCCACACCCAAAAGATTAGATAGACCTCTTTAATTCATTTTGAGTCCCTACAATATAAAGAAGGCTTCAACAAGTAAATTTCATCCAAGATCATATATGATAGTAACGTAAGTTACTTCAATTCATACCAGACTTCTTAGCATAATAGCTACAGGATTTTGCGATTCTAAGGGAGTACGATGCAATCTTTCTCAAGAATATCCTACGGATTATTTTCCCTACTTCGATCCGTCGTTACGTGATTTGTCGCAATTAACGTGTGTTAGAAGGTTTGTCAAGAGAATCGGCTCAGGTATGTTAAGGCTATCCCTTCTCTCTTTTTCGCATGATCCATACGAAACAAATGAAACGAGAAAATGCACAACTTCCATAAATGACTCTAGTCATAGAAATGCTAGAGATGCTTATGTTCTTGATTCCCCATGTGTCCTATTATTCTATCATATGTTCATGGGTCTCAGAAAATACGTAAGTTGATAAAGTTTACTTCATGATGTTAATTAAAGGCATAATGGTGTTATGACGTTCCGAGAGATTTTATTGATGTACTTCTCATGCATATGTGTATATATATAGGATATGGAAAAATGTTACGGCGTTATATACGCACCACCACCTGATCAGCTGGTATACGTTGGTGATTTTGCCCACAGTGACCGAGATGATATGATGGAATGCCCTCAGAGGTTTGATGATGTTATGAATACATGTACCTACTCACGACATGACATTCATACACATATGCATGACACTATAAGTATTTCATGATTTACAGAGTTATCCAGACTTACAGGTTGAGTCATTTACTCTATGTTTCTTCCATGTCTTTTATATACATATTTATGTGCCTTACATACAAGGTACATTATTCATACTGACAACCTTTTATTGGAGACGCTGCATCCATGTCTGCAGGTATAGACAATCAGTTTGACGAGCCCTCATAGTAGACGAGGTTAGAATTCAGCGAAGGATCGGTAAGACTCCACCTCATTCGGAGTGCAGTCGAATCTAAGAGTCATCGTGTCAGAATTTTGCTACATACTTATGGGTAGACTGGTACCTTGTCCCATTGAAGTTCAAATACTCTTAGAGGCTTTGTAGACATAGGTTCATTTTGTACTGTATGTCAGAGGCCTTGACGACCTATATGTATTCTTGTTTTATGAAAGATGGTTCATTGATACAGTATTTTCCCACTTATAGTTATGCATTACGATTTGTGGCCATGCCGGCCCAGTTACTAATGATAGTACGACAATAAAGATATGTTATGTTGGTACTCAGTTGAGTAAGGCACCGGGTGCCCGTCGCAGCCCTTCGGTTTGGGTCGTGATAAAGTGGTGTTAGAGCAGTTCTGTCCTAGGGACTCTACAAGTCGTGTCTAGTAGAGTCTTATTTATGTGTTTGTTGTGCACCACACTTATAAGCAGGAGGATACAGGATATTTAGGATTGTCACTCTTTCTTCTTACTCTAGATCGTGTGGTAGAGCTCAGTTGTAAGAATTCAAACTCTTAAACTCTATCATATTCATAATATGACGATGCCTATATCTAGAAAGACGGTTGGTTAGGGATTGAATGCGGTCATGGAAGAATTGAGTTAGAGGAACTCATATTTGCATCATGCTTATGATGAGTAAATGTAAGGTATCCAGAAGATCATGTGTGTACTAAGACATGTAAGCCTTTTGATAAGGAGCCTTAAGGCAAGATATCTATCCACCCCTATGGTGAAAGACAATGAGAGATTCAGAATATAGATACAAGTTTCAACAAGTAAAAGAAGCAAAATGAATAAGGGTACGAGGCGCCCAATTAATGAAGATTATCAGTATTTATAATTTAGGAAGAGGAATATAAGTATTTTGAGTTACCTTCAACAGTAACAAAGGTATGTACAATCGGCCACATCGATCTCAGTTATGCCCTATGGGAGCTTGCAGATATGGTTTAAGAGAATGATGGGATATCAGGATCTGACTGGGTTAGAGTAACCCAAAGTGATGGATGGATTATTTGCGATAATTGATATTTCCGAAGGATATTGCAAATGTGCTAATAGATCTCCTTGTGAGACACCCAGATGATGCACTCTAAAATAGTACAGCTAGATATGTGTACTACAAAGACAGGCACTGGAAGCCTTGAACGGATAAATATTACCTTAGTGTGGCTCCAGTCCCTAGTAGAGAAAGAATGTTAGGCAACCCAAAAAGCTAGTAGATGGATCAAGGGGAGCTAAAAGTAAAAGAATGTCTTGTTCGAGTTTTTAGAATAAAGTGATAGACATAAATGTTTGCATGGAAATAAGAAGAGAGTTAAATAAATCATTGTGAGTAAGATATGATACATGGATAACAACGGTAGATAAAAAATATGATAGTATTACAGAGTCTGTAGTCAAAGGAAGGAAAAGACGAGAGGTGACAGGCCTTGAGACAACAAAAGAGTATAGACCATGAAGTCATATCCTTATTTTGAGATATAAGTTCGTGACTCTAACGCGATTATCAAAAGAAAAAGTTAGAACCCAGAGTAATAGAAATCAATATGGACCGGGAACAAGATAAACTAAACATGAACTAGGGACTGAGTGATTTGATAATAGTCGGCATCATGAGAAATTCAGAGATAGCGTTCCGACGATAATAGAATGGACAACAGAAGAAGATTCATGAGAAATTCAGAGAATGGTCATTCAGGAAGACTCTCCCTAAAGCAAGCAATGTGAGCAAAGTTAAGCCTAAGGGACTGCATGTGCCAGTTACACTAAGTGTCACCCTCGTGAGTAAGAAAACTTGCTATCCTTGGTATAGAAAGATTACCACAAGGAGAGTAAGGGTCATCGATGATGTGAAAAGATGCCAAATATGAAGAGGTAAAACATCTATATGTAGATTATCGTAGCACTAAATCTTAGTACTCTCCTAAAGGGGGGAATATGGAGTGATGTGGCAGTAAGTTAGAATTAAGTGGTTCTAGTAATTATAGAATGGTAAAGGAAGAATGCGATAAAAATGAGAAAGGAATGGGATTGCACTTATCCAAATCTTACCGATATGCTACGATTCCAGAACATTATGCAAGCACGACGTCAAGGAAATGAAGTAAGGGTTCGTGCCCAGGATGTTATTGATAAAATAAGGAGCCAGTGTGAGAGGTAAGTTAAGACAAAGGAAATAACCCAAGAAAGATTACGTGGACTATTGATATGAGAATGGGCCAACGAGTAGTTAGTAGTTGATTCAGGAAGAGCCTAGTTATGTCTAGACAAGAAGATACAGACAAATCAATAGATCATGCAAGATAAACACAGTAAAACCTAGTATAGTGAATTCAGTCTCGCAGATATGACATCGTGACCTTGAAAAATATTCAGATTGGAGTTGGGGTAGTTAAAGGTACCGTATGAATGTTACAGAAATAAAAGATTCTCACTGGGAAGATAGTCAAAACTTCAATTCAGAAGCAACTATACGAGCGCATGAGTGTGGAGGTAAGTAACTAAGGATAATTATAGGTGAGTACGAACATCAAAAATTTTATTGGGTCTATGATGTAATAAGCTCGCAGCTTTACAAGATTCAGAAGGTCTTCCCTAAGTACTACAACGAAAGACTAGCTGAGGAAATAAGGAATAAGGCTTCACCTAAGCGCAATGACCTAAAGAGAGAATGGTTTTGTAACAACAGTCTCACAACAATATTGTATGCACCCCATAAGAAATTGGAACCTATCATGGCTAATGAACGGGAAGAAGAAAAAAAAATCAAAAGGTGATATCAAGATCATATGGGTTGTATGGAATTCCAACATGTGTGGGCACTAAGATAAGCCAAGTATCCATGCAACAAGTGGCAGAACTACAAGGAAAAGCAATTGCTTGCATTTTAATAAAGTTGAGAATGAACGAAAGGAATTATTTGATCAATGATCCAGAGTTAGATACTTTATGAACGCACTTAAGATTTTGGAGTATTATCCATGCAGCATATATGTTTGACAATCACACAGCCGTAGAAGACTCTGGTATAAGTTAAAAGGAAAGAATTGAGTCCAAGTCATAGACCAAGAATTGAATTGTTAGATGATGGTATCACGGATATTCCATAGCGCCCATGAAAGGCTAAAGTAATAACTAATACCATGAGCCACAGATCGAAAGATAGCTTAAGCCTACATAAAGTTTGATCAGAGGAAAGAAGAAACTAAAGAGTTACGTCAACAAAGTAAATCAGGAGTCTGATTATTGAACCCAGAAAATTATAGAAAATCGTGATTGAGAACATTGCAGGATCACTCTTAATATCATAGGTACAAGAGAGATAGTACATTAGCCATATTCTATAACGGCTCTACGATAAAGCCAATTAAAAAAGTACTACTAGCCTCATAAGAAGTCAGTATGAAGCTCCTACTGGATTGTGTATCCACCAGAGGTGCAAGTATTTTAATAGAGCTTCAAGTTATGGATGTGAATTATACATATATGGGAGGGAGGTCATGAGAGATATAGAAGACGTGATTCGAGATTTTAAGGTAAGTAAGGTAAAGGTGAACAACGTACAAGATAATCAAATGCAGAAGGTTGTGAATAGTCCATACTTTAGATAGAAGGCTAGAAGTACTGGGATTCAGTATCCAGGAATGATAGTGGCGGCGTTAGTAGCATATTTTCCAGCCTATGGTTTCTAGGTATTGAGAGGTCTAGTTAAGAGAGTAAAGAAGAGTTCGAGACGATGTGATGTCTCGCTTGATGTTCCAGAATAACATAAGGGAATTTGGTGCAAGCAAGTTGAAGGAAGATTGCGAGTAGTATAAATAGATATGTGTAAGTCCCAAGCTAAATCATGGTAAAGCGACAGGATTTTAGGAAGACAAGAGTAAGGATAAGAAAGGGCGAGTGAGAAGGTGATGAGAATGGATAAGTCCTCGGGATTAAGCCATGAAAGCAAGAGGGCTGATGGTTTCTCTAAGTTATAGAAAGTTCAGGCTATAGCCTGAATAAACTCAAAGAAGTCTAAGACTGATAGCATTTAAGAGAGATAGAATGCTACCCTGGTAGTAGAATAAGGATGTAATTGTGATAGATAAAGGATGACGTTTGGGCCTTCAATTGAGTAATGATTTCATGAATTGTATCGGATTAAAATACACACGTAAGGCGAATCACATTGGAATGACTATGATATGAAATAGGGTTATGGAAGTACAGTATCACCCCTAGGTGGATCAGGAAAATCACTTCAAATATTCCACGATGCAACGTAATCCCTAGTGGCAATGTATTACGTAAGAAGTTTCAAGTTATCAATGGAAGATTGTAGATCAACATTGAGGTGAATCAACAATGGATGGATAAAAGTTACAAAGTACGAGATGAGATTAGGCCATCAATATTAAGATGAACAGTAATGAAGAAGCTTTACAGGATTTAGATTTATACATATAGGATAAGCAACGAGAGTAACCTGGAGTTTGGTAGCAGACCTCAGTAACGATAAATCGAAGTAAGAGTTATGGTATAGTATGGCCTACTTAGATGTAGTATACCTATAGACGTCCAGAGGGACAACTTGACATAATTTTGTATATGTTCACAAAGTGAGGCCTAGATATTGGCTAAAAGCTGGAGGAAAGATGAGAGAAGAGTAGCATAGGCGCATATACAAAGTTAGAGTTGTACAGGCTGCATGATAGAAGGTAGAAACAGTTACGAGATTAGAAGGATTCTGACTACAAGTCGTGGTGTGAGAAAGAGTCTTAAAAGGGGAAATGCCCTGGCCTTTAGATTTATTCAAAGAACAGTTTCCTAAATGGCAAGGAGAATATTAAAGTATTCGCAAGAGCTATGGGTTATGAGAATGATAAGTGCATCAGTCAACATTCGAGGACGAATGTTCCAAAGGGGAAAATGATGTTATGCCCCGTAGTATTATATTACGACGATGTTGCGCCTCGCGATATTATATTACAATGATGTTACGCCCTACATTATTACGATGATGTTAGGTCTCGCGGTATTATATTACAATGATGTTCCGCCCTGCAGTATTACGTCGATGTTACGCTCCGGAGTATTATATTACACGATGATGTGATGTTACGCTCCGCAGTATTATATTACGACGATGTTACACCCTGTAGTATTGTACGTTGGATTTACCGTAAGATAATTAACATCAAATCAATGACAAGATTATTTGGAGATTATAAGTATTATTTTATTTTACACAAGTGATAAGTAAATTCATGAAGGTGAAAGGGTAAGCGAATCGAAGAAAATGAGTTTCGTCGAAGTTTGACAATTTGGAATAAAATACGGTCCGAGCTATAATACTCGATATTCATGGACTAGTACCATACAAGGTACCACATGACCATGATAGTAAGGTGTATAAAGTGTGTTAAAAGTGAGTAGTATTTTAAGTAATTTGAGATAATTCTTAGTTATGTGGATAATTGGTTAATTATGGATTTTTGAGAGATTAACAATGTAATTGGATAAGTTTGGTGGAACATTACGTTGCAGCCAATGAAAGCCAAAGAAATGACTCTTAAATCATATGACAAGGTGCCACATTTAAAGAAATTTGTGGCTTAGTCATCTAAAATATGGGGCCCACACCCAAAAGATTAAAGACACCTCTTTAATTCATTTTGAGTCCCTACAATTCAAAGAAGGCTTCAACAAGTAAATTTCATCCAAGATCATTTATGATAGTAACATAAGTTAATTCAATTCATACGAGACTTCTTAGCATAATAGCAACGGAATTTTGCTATTCTAAGCGAACAGTGCAATCTTTCTCAAGAATATCATACGGATTATTTGACAAGAGAATCGGCTCAGGTATAATAAGGTTATCCCTTCTCTCTTTTTGGCATGATCCATACGAAACAAACGAAATGAGAAAAGGCACAACTTCTATAAATGACTCTATTCATAGAAATTCTAGAGATGCTTATGTTCTTGATTCCCCACGTGTCCTATTATTCTATCATTTGTTCATGGGTCTCAGAAAATACGTAAGTTAATAAATTTTACTTCATGATGTTAATTAGAGGCATAATGGTATTATGATGTTCTGAGAGATTTTATTGGCGTACTTCTCATGCATTGCATTCATTTATACATGTACATTGACTCATGACTAGAAGGCGTTATATACGTGTATATATTTATATATATGTGTATATGGGATATGGGAAAAGGTTACAGCGTTATATACGCAACGCCACCTGATCAGCTGGTATACGTTGATGATTTTGCCCACAGTGGCCGAGATGATATGATGGGATGCCCTCAGAGGCTTGATGATGTTATGAACACATGTACCTATGAACTACATGACATTATACGCATATGCATGATACTATAAGTATTTCATGATTTACAGAGTTATCCAAACTTACAGGTTGAGTCATTTACTCCATGTTTCTTCTATGTATTTTATATACGTATTTATATGCCTTACATACTCAGTACATTATTCATACTGACGTCTTTTTGTTGGGGACGCTGCATTCATGCCTGCAGGTATCGACAACCAGTTTGACGAGCCCTCAAAGTAGACGAGGTTAGCATTCAGCGAAGGATCGGTAAGGCTCCACCTCATTCGGAGTGCAGCCGAGTCTATGAGTCATCGTGTCAGAATTTTGCTATAGACTTATGGATAGGCCGGTACCCTGTCCCATTTGAGGTCAAATACTCTTAGAGACTTTGTAGATAGAGGTTCATTTTGTACAGTATGGCATAGGCCTTGACGGCCCATACGTATTCATGTTTTAAGAAAGATGGTCCATTGATACAGTGCTTTCCCACTTATAGTTATGCATTACGAGTTCTGGCCATGTCGGCCCAGTTACCAATGATAGCACGATAATAAAAATATTGAGTAAGGCACCGGGTGCCCATCGCGGCCTTTCGGTTTGGGTCGTGATAGTTTAAAGCAAATTTATAACTTTCACGTGGATTGGTGTTATGAATTTAAGAAAAAGCATGCCAAATCTTTCTTGAATGATAATATTGGTGAAGCCAAGAGGCTTGTTTTGTTTCAACATACCATTCTTATTCTTGATTTCTCATGTTGGCTTGAATTCAAAAACTGCTTGTTTATTTGGCTTATGCTTATGCTTGGACTTGATAAAGTTATGAGAGTTAACACTTTTCTTGATAAATCTTATATTGTGGCACACTTGGTGTGTAGATTAGAGGTATTTCATGACAATTCTCATATTTTGGGTAGCTTTTATGCTTTGTTTTGTCCAGGGGTATCATTAGATTTTGGTTTGAATGGTAGATTGTCTTACTTGTTGGTTTGGATGCTTGGATTTACCATAAATTTGCTAAAATATGGTTTACTTGTTAGTTTGAGGCACTTGCTTATGGCCAAGTTAAAGTTTTACTAATTAAGCTCCCTTTCTTTTGTTTAAAGGTCCAAATTCAAGGACGAATTTCTTTTAAGGGAGGGAGGATGATACAATCTATATAGCCATCGAGCGTTGGAGGCTACTTTCATAACGGGACGGCTACATATATAATTTCGCCAACAATTAAAGACTATACTACATTTGGTGGCTATATTTGTAATATTTAGCTCCCTAGTATAAATAGACCTTAAGGCTCTCATTTTAGGGTTGACTTATTTTGATATTGTGAATGAAAACTCATTGAGAGTGTTTAGGATGAATTCCTACGGTCGTTGATTACTTGTTAAGGTGAACTTGCAAGGGATTGCTTCGCCTTGAGGGTTGTTCCTATAGTTTTGGGTCAATTAAGTCTTAAATTGATTGGGTATTTGTTTATTTCAAATGTTCTTTCAATTTCCTTAGTTGGTTTTCTACTAAATCTCTATCTTTCTATTATTTTATTTGTGTTCTTGTTAATTTGCTTCCGCGTTCGTATCACAGTCAAAGTGTGAGCTTTGTAATAGACTTATTACAAAGAGGCTTGTAATAGAGTTTTTACAAGTGAGGAATTAAGAGGTTAATTCCAAGATTACAATAGGTTGTAATCTAAAGATTTGCTCAGTTAGTGAAGTTGAAATCCTACGAGGGTAGGTCATGATTTTTTAATCCCGTGACCTGGAAGTTTTTCACGTAAACACTATTATGTCATTTACTTACTGTTGTGTGTGTTCTGTGGAAACTGATAGAAAACCAGGTTCTCTATACAGTTTCGTGGACTCTAAGTTTACATCAATTCTTACCTTGGATATCAACAATTTGAATAAAGAATGATGTGAGCTATAACCAAGAAAGTACACATAATAGGACTGAGATTCTTCTCATCCTTTTGAGTCACTCCTTAACATTTATTACTACTAGTTTGACTAGGGGAATTAAGGGGAGAAAGTGGAAATCAGATACCAGGGTTGGAAATATTCAAACTACATATAGATCAGCCAATTCCTCCAAAGAATCAGAAGTAAGGTTGCTGGGATCAGCATTTTCAAGCAACCAGAGAAGATGGTCAAAGAGAACAACCTCACACTTAACTGAAAGTTGGCCTTCCCATGCATGCTTCTGCTTTGATTTCTCTATTAGAGCATTCAACAGTGGATGGGTCAAGTACTTGGATTTTATCATATATCTCCTTCTTGAGCTCCCAACAAGAATTGTCTCAAAATCTTCTTTATTTTCCTGAGATTCCACATTCCATATCAAATCTTCTCTTGTAGACTTGGACCTTAAACTACTATAAGATGAGCTTCTTCCAAGCTGCCTTGACAAGGTCTTACACTTCCTCAGTAACAGATTCATTTTCTTCATCTTCTCTAGCTCCTTGTTTTCATTGAGGAAAGAGAATGACATTAATTGAAGACTTAAATATAATACCGAGAACATGAATATTGCTAGATGGATAGGTGAATATGGTTGAAAGGTCACTGTTTTCTGGTCCTTCGGGACCTAAATTTATCAAATGACAAAGACAAGCCATCTTTTAGTACCTTTGGTTCAGATGGGATCTTCGCTGTTTGCGTGTGTTATTCATGATCAAGATTTGATTCATTGTGTCTTGGGAGAAAAGATAAGTATGCCCTACTATAATTAAGGTGGGTGTTAGTTGACAGGTAACCAGTTAGCTCTTTAACCAACTTTATATGTCAAGAAGACTACAACCATAGTGATCACATGTTGATTAAAAGGTTCGCTCATCTCATATATATGGTACAGAAAGCATGACGTTTCTAGCTTTCTTTTTTTGCCTTTTATTCCTTATTTTTCTAGAGGTTGACTGACCCGTTGGAATCGATTGGGCATCATCGCAGGAGTGTAAAAACCTACTAGATAACTTTAATATTGAACCCCGGAATTATACTTGTTCTGAATTAGGAATATTGTACTTGTCTAGTCCTCCTTTTTCGTGTGCACCTATGTACGGAGTATTTTATTTAGAGATGCGTGTGTGTGTGAGTGTATCTTTGTATAATATTTTAAATTTCATACTAGAGCGGAACTGTGTATAAGATGAAGAATGATCTCCACAAAGAATCAAGGATCTAAAAATATCTGCCCCACTTGTGTTTTTCCTCTACATATGCAATCATAGGCAGAGCACGAGATAATGTAAATCAAGAATAAACTTAAGGGGGCTTCACCAGCAGAGGCGGACCCATGATTTTAAGATCGTAAGTGCATTTTTGAATTCAATCAAAATCTGCTTTGTATAAAGGGTGCACACTACTTATATATTACTATTTTCTAAGGACATATAAATGTATACATGGAGTTTTTGCCGAACTTTATGGGTGCCAGCGACTTCTCTCGATATAGCATAGTCCGCCTCTGTTCACCAGTGTCCCACCCAAAACACGGCCTTTTGAGATGTCATTCCTTTTATGGCCTATGAAGAATTAACCAACTGTCACTCGTCAAATGGTTAAACTTGAACCTGATTGTTTAAGCGGGCAACAAACAGATCTAGAAAGATACACCCTGAAATTTTAACAATAAACAGGCACTGAAGTGCCCATGGGTTATAATAAAGGTACATCCACGTCGCTGTACGATTATGCATATTTATATTGTTAGTGCTTTCACGGTAATTCCTGCACCGCATATCTGCATTTTTTCTATATCTTTGTCGGTTCTATAACTCCGCGCTATTCTATTTTTAAGTCTAACTTTATGTATCATATCCTAGGAAAAGAACGATTAGCACTAGATATTGTCCTGTCATTTTCTTTTTTCAGGTCTTTTCTAACTAATGCCGAAGCATTTGCTGGTAAGACAGCCACATAGACAATTCATATACATCACAACAAAAGGCAGCATCTGCAATTGTAAAATCGCATCGTTTAGGACAGACAATTCTAGCATACCCTATAATCATTGTCATGATGTCTTTGTAGTTAGATAAACGAATCACTAAATGGGGGGAATCAAACATGCCTACATTTGTCTCATACATAATAATAGCAATAAACTTCAGATGAAGTTCCATTCCACCTACATAATGTCATTGTTATCTGATTAGACGGTGAGCAGACCACAAAAAAGAATAGGAACGCCTTACCTGCGCAATGCTGGTAGAAGGGAAACAGGACCCTTCCATCTTAGCTTCCAAGCAAGACTACAACTGGCAATTGTTTTTTGTAAGTAAGTTGCCACAGTGCAAGAGCAAATCAAATGGTGTTAAGAATTGCCCAGGGCGAAAACTAGCACATTCTAATGGAAAATAGTAATAGCAACCGCGAGGGCAGAAAGTCAAGCACGATCTATTCTGCTGTCTACATTTAGTATTTCCTTGAGCTCTATTGCGTCATACTATAGTGGGGGAATGAACAAAATCTCATGAAATAGAATTACATAGCACCACAGACATATTTAGTCCCCTCTCAACAGAAATGAAATCAAGAAGGAAAATGAGCAAATAGAAAATCCGAGTATCTCAATCAACCATGCAGCTAAAGCTTTCAAGCTATAGAATTATAAGAATGCACCGACTGCTGGACAATTCATAACCCATCAAATGACGAAAAATTCTCCTTTTGAATCTTCTTCTTTCCGTTTATTTTTAAATGATATGCAATGCCCATCTAAGGCGTATGGGAGGGTGGTAAGGAGTGAAAAAATTACAGCAATATTACACATGTCGAAAGACCTATGGACATTGAATGTTACATGACGATCCAAATTGAGATTTGTAGCGGCTGAGGAAAAAAATCATATTATCTATCAACACCACTTGCAGTGCCTTAAAATTCACAAACCTGGATAGGTCATAAAATATAGGCTTCACGACAAAATAACTCTGATTCCATAGCAAAATCTGCTGTCTCAGGAACCTGAATGGGTCAGAACAACCGCAGGCATCATAAAAATTCGTGACATCTCCTTCACCAGTTGTGTTACAGTTAGACATTGAACCGAAACAGCATTATATCCCCTTCTTGCACAACATAATCTTTCCCCTCTAACCTCAACTGCATACACAAAGATAAATCTTGTAACCAGCTTGATCTATTCTTTTGTTTGCATGGGTCAGTAGGCACAAAAAAGCACTATTTATATTCTGGTACACAAGTAATTATCATTGTGAAAAAAAAATTACATACTAATAATTACATCAGACTTAGCAACCTCTTTACAATTTGGGGGTAGGGGAGGCAACTAACATCTTATTTTGAAGTGCTGGAGCCAAAGTAAGAAGTTCAGGTAACAACTTTCAAATATCCAATTACATAAACTATACAGACACCAAGGAATCGGACATGATAATGAAGTGGTCCAATCAATATTAATCAGAAAATGACACCAAAAAGAACACGGAGTCTTTACTTGTGCTCGCCAAAGCTTTTTGCTTCAGGAAGCTATTTTGGTGTTACCGCTGCATGGATGTGCTACAAGCCAAAGATAGATAGATATCTAAGGTTATTTTATGGGGCGCTAAGCACAAGCCAAAGATAGATATCCAAGGTTATTTATGGGGGCATTTTCTCACATAAAGTCTTTTAATGGCTAACAGAGAAATATTTAGCTTATATACTGTTACTTTAAACATTTATCTATTTTTCAAATTATACCACAATCACGAGTCTCAATGTTTAAACTGATTCCTCGAGTCATTTCAGGTACCTAAGGAATTATCTGGGTACATTTGGGCCATGGGGTGGACCCTATTGGGTTTAGATATATCTGAAATTGAAAAGAAGGCACCAAGGTTTTCAAATTTCAATCCTACACTTGGTTCAGGTAGACTATCAAATGGCTTATATAAATTCTTTACTGTCTCAATTAAATACTACAAAGATATTCTATGCACTTCCCCAAACTTGAAGTTACCAAAAATCAACGCTGCACTATCCAGAACCATAAATATCAGAAAATGCCAACTTACAAGTCCTTTTTCCCTTGCAGTAGCAAATGAACCAGCAGAAACAAAGTCATTGTAAGCAACCTGCAAAGAAGCAAAGTTAACAAACCACTTAAAAACTTAAAAAGTTCTTTTTTTATAAGTAAAGGGAAAACCATTCAATAACTTAATAGAAAAAACACTTGGCTAATAACATACTAAGACCACAAAAATATATCTAGATGACGAATTATTGAAACTGTTTATTTCTGAGGCTCATCTGACCTAAAAATAACTAACGAAGACTACTATAGTTCTACGTTAGTTGTGGTTGAGTTTGTTGACAACAAGCTCATCCGAGCTTGGGTGTGCATGAGGTTGGAAGGTGATGGTCAACTAGCTGAAATGGTTCCAACATCTAGTTTTTGGCAAGTTTCTAGCTTTTTTATTTCCATGAGTAAAACAACTCCAAGCACTCATAAGATAGTTCTAGACTGTTCCTCACATTCAGCAGCGTGAGTTCCTGGGCTACTTGAAATGCAAGAGAAAAGATAACCACGCGATTACACACAAAAAAGAAATTAGCAATGTAATGGATCTAAACCTTCAAAGTCACAACTAAACAAGTGCAAATCCTCAATTATTTGAGCTAAGACATCACATTCTGTGGCAAAGAGCCCATTCGACAGCATCCGCGCCCACTTGAAAGCCTTTCACTTTCGCTCTTGGATAGCTATAGCCAGAGGCGGACCCACCTTGCCTCTTGAGGGGTCACGGGACCCCGTTAGTTTTGGCAGAAACCATGTATATATATTTTATATATATTTGTAAATACAGTTGGGACCCCTTAAATAATTTACGTGTGCCCCCAAACACAAAAACTTGACCGGAGGTGCTTTAGTTTCCTCCCTTTAGTGATTGACGTGGGTTCGAAACTCATGTTTAATTTTTACTCCTTCTTTCTGTAACATCAATTTTTTTCCCCTAAAATCAGTTTTAGTTTAGTACTAGTATATACTGGCCAACTTAATTAATTTTACTCTCTTTCTAACTATCACCCTTCAAATCAAAAACTTCAAATTACAACTTATTGCTCCACAAATGAAAAAATATAAATACTTTCTGTCACAACCTTCCTCAACAATCACTTTAATAAAGTAGTGGGCATCGTCAACTCTGACTCCACGATGACAACTGAGAGTTTGAGACTCTTCTTCAAATACTTGACTACTAACACACCCTTAATCTTGATTTTTTTGTGTAAGTTTTTGATAATTTTAAAGTTTGAACACCCTTTTGATCATTGACTCCCTTTTAATTGAGAAAAAATAGAAATTTTAAAGTTTGAAATAGACTTAAATCAAACACATTCCCTTCCGAAGCATGCATTTTGCGAAAAATCTCTCTGTTCGATGCTTTTTCTTTCTTTAGAACTTTTTTTAATACTTAGATGATAAGTTATCGATCATAATCATTAAGTTTTTAAAGAGTTGCACGCCAAATTTTATCACTAGTAATTAGCATCTAGGTGCACGTCGAATTTTATCACTAGCAATTAACATATAGTGGTGCCCCCGTAGCGTTCAAATTCTGGGTCCGCCTCTGGCCATAGCTATGGGTTTTTTCTAGCTTGAACGGAAAGAAATCCATGAGAAGAAAACTGCTACTTTTAGAAAACAAACTTACTTAGTTCAACAAAAGGTCTTGACCAACAAAAAGAGCTTTTTGCACCGGTCTGTTAGGCCTGGTATTGAGGATTCATATATCCGCTACTATTTTGATCAAATGGAGATAAGTGGATGCTGGGGATTTATATAACCGTCCCAATTACTTTGGATTGAGTCGTATTTGTCGTCATTGGTTGAGCTAAGATCCACTCTATTAGCAGCTACTATTTGAACATCTTTTAGGTATTATTTTATGCACAAACAAGCCCTAACAGCACCAGAATAAAATTAAACAAAACTTCTATGTTTGGTAAGGCGGGTAAATCCACAGACTCATAATTCGTAAGTTAAAACCATGTCAACAAAGTTATACATTTCCAGCCGTAAAATAGACTCAATTCTTCAAATTCACTGATAACCACATACGACCTAAGAAAACGGTTTGATCAAGCTCCACCTATCTTGTGAAACCTTGCTTTGACTTACTCTATCCATCTAAGGTGACTATTCACAGAAATGGTTACATCCAGTCTTCTAAGATCAAGCACATTTATGTTGTAACGACCCAACTGGTCGTTTTGAGCAACTGCACTTCGCTCGCTAGTTTGAGGGCAACGGTACCGCATGATATATTATGATTGGCGTAAATCGTCGGTGTTGGTTTTCAAGTTATCCGGAATCGATTTGGAATAATGAACTTCGTGATTTAAGCTCTAAGTTGGAAGAGTTGACCAAGTTTGACCTGTTAGCATTGGATCTCGGAATGGAGTTTCATTAGTTCCGTTAGCTCCGTTGGGTGATGTTAGACGTAGAAGCGCGTCCAGATTGTAATTTGGAGGTCCATAGTCGAATTAGTCTTGAAATGGCGAAAGTTGAATTTTTGGGAAGTTTGACCGGGAGTGGACTTTTTGATATCGGGGTCGGATTCCGATTCTGGAAGTTGGAGTAGGTCCGTAATGTCAAATATGACTTGTGTGCAAAAATTTGAGGTCAATTGAACGTGATTTGATAGGTTTCGGCATCTTGTAGAAGTTGAAGTTTCAAAGTTCATTGATTTTGACTTGAGGTGCGATTCGTCGTTTCAAGGTTGTTATGCGTGAGTTGGAAGCTCCAAGTAGGTTTGTTTTGCCATGTAGAACTTGTCTGCAAAATTTGGCGCCATTTGGAGTTGATTTGATATGGTTCGGACGCTCGGTTACGATTCTAGAAGTTCTTGAAGTTTACTTTGATCTTCATGCGTTTTGACGTCCGATTCGTTCTTATAGAGGTTATTTTGATGATTTGATCGCACAAGCGAGTTCGTGTTGTGTTTCTGGACCTGGGTGCATAGTTGGTTTAGAGCCTCGGGGGCTCGGATGAGTTTCGGATCGGATCCGGAATGATTTTTCATGATTTTGAGTGCTGGTACTGGTGTCATCGCATTTGGGATGCTTTTGTCGCAAATGCGACTATCGCAATTGCGAAGTTGGGCTGCTGGGAAAGGACTCGCATTTGCGAAGAATTTTCCGTTTTTGCGAAGCCTGTTGAGTTCGCATTTGCGGACTTAGTATCGCATTTGCGATAAAGGCCTGGGCTAGTTCGCTTTTGCGACCAACTGGTCGCTTTTGCGAAGGACCAGTGTTCGCATTTGCGAAGGCAGCAGAGAATTTCAAAACCTCGCTTTTGCGATTAGTTGTTCGCATGTCACAAATGCGACACCTGCAGCCTGCATATAGCTGAGAATTCCGAGACTTAGCTTCATTTGTTATATTTTGAACCCTAGCTTCGATGAGAGGCGATTTTGTGAAGGCATTTTCATACCAAATCATTTGGGTAAGTACCTCAAATCAATTCTCAACTACATTTCATGATTTTACATAAGATTTAACATCAAATTCATGAGAATCTAGGGAAAAATTTGGGGATTTTGTCAAAACTTTGAAAAATGAAAATTTGGAATTTGGGATTCGAGTAGGACTCGGATTTGGAAACAAAATGCGTATTTGGATTCGTGAGGCTATGGGTAGTCAAGACCTACCCTTGGACCGGATTTTGACCGTGCGGGCTCGGGGATTGACTTTTGTTGACTTTTTAGAAATTGTATAAAAATCACAGCTTTATTAATTGAAATTGTTTTCCCTTGTATTGTGATGTATTTAAGTCGTCTTTGGCTAGATTGAGCCGAGCGAAAGTGAATTTGTAAAGGAAAAAGCTAAATTGAGTATTGAGTTAGCTGAATTGAAGTAAGTGCCTTGCCTAACTTTGTTGAGGGGATTTTTCCTACTATTTGGCATTGTTTGCTACATGCGGAGGTGATACATATATGAGGTGACGAGCATATATGCATGTGCCAGGGTTAACCATGCTCGGGGGTAAATTATGTGATATATTGTGTCTTGTAGAATCACGTGACCTTCTTGCTTCATGCCTTACTTGACTCCTAGATACTAAGAACATAGTATTAAATTTTAGAAACTAAGACTTAGCTTATTATAACTTGATCAAATTTGATAGAATTCTGAGAATTCATTGATGTGTCTAATTCGGTCATCACTATGCGTAATCATTAATACATTGCTACGGTCGATATTCTTGAGATACTAGATTTTATACTCGTGTTGTAGATCATTCGTGAGATTTGTTGAAGTACTTAAATAATAAGGTTCTTGTGGGACTATTGAACTATTGTTGGCTTGGAAAGTTGTGATTGAGATTCATTTGGAATATTTGTTTAAACACTCTCCTTGACGTTGTTTAAGCTTCCTGCCTTGTTTGTCATTGATATATACATATGCTTGGTAAGGAAGAGTGTAAAGCATGAAAGGTGATGTCGTGTCATTGTATATCATGTGAGAGAGTATAAAGCACGAAGGGTGATGTCGTGCCGTATTATTTGAGATTAAAAGCACGAAGGGTGATGACGTGTCATATTATTGAGAGTAAAAGCACGAAGGGTGATGTCGTGCCATACTGATTGAGAGTAAAAGCACGAAGGGTGATGCCGTGCCATATCATTTGTAAGTAAAAGCACGAAGAGTGATGGTGTGCCATTTCATTTATATTATCATGCTTTAAATTATCATGAGTTCATGGCACGATGGGTGTTTCCGTGCAGGTGAGGACGAGGCACATCCATTATATTGTGATATCTTTTCTTTGGGTATACATTCATGCCTTTACATTGAGTTGTTATTGTCATATTTATGGTTTTTATGTGACTTGTCGTTAATGTCATGTCCTTGTTCTCTATCTTATTTGTTATTGTGTCGCTCATGCCTTCTACTTGCTAAACTTGCAAATATCATGCCTACTTCCTGTTGTCATAATTACATCTTTGTCGTATCTATTTTGCTGCACTTAGTACAGGCCTTCTACCATGTTAGTCATTCATGCTTCTACTTGTTAACTAATAAAGATCATGTATTCCCCTCTTATTCGTTATATATTTATGCCTCCATCATGCTAGTTGGTTGAAGTTATATTCCTTTTCCTAATTGTTGTCATTAACTCTATGCTATCCGCCTAGTCTGTTACTGATGCCCTTATGTACATCCTCGTTCATTGTTGCTACTTGCGAATTTCCTACTTTGTCATTACTGTTATTAGCATTTCTGTCATCCGGTTGGTACTGTTTTACGCATATTTGGCGAGGATGAGATAAATGCACGAAGGGTGTTGCCGTGCAATTGACTTGATATCAAAGTATATTTCTCATGCTATGAAAGTTATGGGGTGACTATTGTGGTTTATTGGTTTTCTCTCTAAGGAAAAGATTGGTCGAGATATTGAAAACTATTGAATTGCGATCTCTTCTAGTACTCCGTTATTGCTTTGTACATTCATTTTGTGTACTCTATTCTTTTATACTGTAGTATAGTTCTATTGCTAGTTTACGGTACAAATTTTATCAGTGAACTAAAAAGCCTCGTCACTACTTCGACGAGGTTAGACAAAATACTTATTGGTACATGGGGTCGATTGTACTCATACTACACTTTTGCACCTTGCGTGCAGATTTTTGGAGCGGAGCTACTGGTGATGTCGGGAGCTGAAGATGTTCGTGCATTCCGGATATAGCTGCTACTTGTCCTTGGTAGCTTTAGATTTTGTTAATCTGTTTATGTAACTTTCAAACAGATCGTGTAATTATTTGTATCAGCTTTGTAAATTCCAAGTCTTAGTGGGACGTTGGGACATAAGAATTGTAAAATTCCAAAACATGGTGAAAATAATGGAAATGGTATTTGAAATTTAGAATTGCGTTTGGACATGAATATAATTTTGGGTTGTTTTTGAAGTTTTGTGAGTGATTTGAGTGAAAATTTTGAAAAACAGCTTTTTGGAGTTTTTCAATTTTTCGAAAATTTTCAAAATGCATCTTCAAGTGAAAATTGAAAATTTTATGAACAAATGCTGATTTCGAAAACAAGTGAAATGTTTTTGAAAAAAAGGAAAAAAATTCTTATGTCCAAACGAGCTCTTAGAAACTCATGATTTGTACTACCAGTTCTTGGGGTAATTTGTAAATGTCCAGATAATTCTTCACTATTTTCCTATAATTTCATTTGGATTGTATGATTTTTGGGTCGTGACATATGTGTATTCACAGAAATCCAAATTTACCATTGTCAGCATATCTTCATCGTCTAAACAATGTGAAGCTTTAAGCTCTTGATCTTTATCTTTGCAATGTGTAGGATCTATGTGCATGCCTATTAAATTTTATCATATATGGTCTTCCTCCTAAGCAAAAACAACGTAAATGATGAATGTCTTGGGACAGTGACAAAGCATAGTTTACTGTTTCTTACGACATGCCCTACTTTTAACATTTTTACATGATACTCACCGTCTCTGCCCTGATGAAGCCCTTTTCAAAATCGGAGTGAATAACCCCAGCTGCTTGGGGCGCAGTCATTCCTGTGTAATCATAATGGTTAGACAAACATGTTTAGTATAAAGGATTGTGAAGGGTTAGATGCCACGTCGTCTGTCAAGAGCCTGTCAAATATTCAAATCCATACCCTATTTAAAAAGGAAAGTTTGATCTTTTCTAGAAGCACAAGTGACTCAGTTACAAGTTTCCAGTAAAAGAAATTTTAGAGGAAAAAACAGTTTTACTCCCTCTGTTGCGAATTCCAAATTTGGTCCCTCTATTTTTAAGTACATAAAACCTCCATTTTCTAGTGTGGCACTTCTGATACAACAGTTAACAAAAAATCAAAGGCTGCCTTTCTTTCTCATTTTCACTAAATATTGGTGAAAAATGATAAACAGATAAATATATTTGTACATCTTGAAAGTTGATGCTCGCCAACAACCTCCTCGTGCTAGCTTGCTTCTGTTGCTGGCAGTCGTAGCACAATTACCCTCTCTTTCACCTTCACTATCTCGTTGCATTGCTTTGCTCTATCCATAGTTGAATCTGGTATACAATTTTATCTTATTTAATCTTCAAAATTGACCTGAACAACTATCCCAGAATAATCTTTCGAAAAAATTGACCCACAACGAGGAAGAGTTCGACATCAAAAGAAAATGAACTAGGGAGAAGAAAACTTCCACGTGGAGGAGCTCGGAAGGGGAAAGAGTGCTGCATATGGTGGTTTGCACGAGTACCAAGGGAGAGAAAACGGCAGCGTCCAGAGAGGGAGAATAAGTGGGAAGGCTGCTGGTTTGATGAAGAGAAAAGAACGATACTTGCAGAGACAATTAGCAGGGAGGGAGGAGGGATGAAAATGATAAGCATGAAGGGGTTAGAACTTTTTTGCTTTCCCTTTCCCCTTTTAAATGATTGAAACTAAATATTTTAAGAAAAGGAAAAGACAATGGTAGTTAAAAGAAAAGCTAATTTGCCATTTAAGCAACGGTACTCAGGACAAGGACACAAGGATATTCTATTAAGTTAAGTGCCATAACATAGGGTTAAAAGCAAAAACAGGAAAAGTGGATGTTTTATGTGCTTAGTCAGATAAAAGAAATCAACAAAATTGGAAGTAATATAAGAGAGGGACCAGAGCCGCTTTTTTCCCCTTTAAGAAAAGAGTAAAGTAGAGCAAATATAGTACAAACCTTCGAGTATGGTCCATGCTTTGGTTTCCTGCAAGTTGCCCGAAAATAAACTCAACACACATAGACTATAGTACCAAAAGCTATGCCAACAATCAAAAGTCACTAAAGCTTTTTTATTTGCTTCACCTTCTCGCCAGAAGTGAAGTATGTGCGCAACCCTAGGAGACCATAAGTTTCTCTGATAAGATTTCCTAGGCCACTTTCATCGACACCAAGAGATTTCAAATATTCCATTCTCTCTTCTAAAGGAAGTTCTGATAGCTCTGATTCAACCTGAAATTGGAAGCTCAGAAATATGTAGCAACTGGAAGTAACCCTTGGATGCCAAAAAGATTTTTAAAAGTGCAGGAAGCTAGATTCGCTTTACCACATCCTAACTCTTACTCGCTGAAGGTGGAAAAAGCAAAAAAGAAAAGGATATGTATAACAAAGAAAACAACTAGGTAAATAAGTGGTCCTCTCCCTAAAATGGTTTGGTTAAGAGATCTCGATTTCCATGGTCATTTCATTCTTCTCGCCTCTTCACTAATAGGTAAGTGATGTCACATATTCCATATTTCCTTCTGATATTACTTTATCATAAGAGCTTCTAGACTCCTAGCAAGGACCAAAACTACATATGACAATAAAACAATTTACGATAGTGCAAATAGGATGAAAATCTCCAGTTGAAGTGGAATAAGCCGTGAATTTTGATTCATTCAAATACAAAAGGAAAAAGTCTGCTGAAAGATGTCAACAAACCTGCGCTGAAATTGTTACCACGCCAGAATTTAACTCAGAAGCTGTTTTTATTACTTCTTTGACATGAGGATTATTTTCAGGCTCAGCCACCTCTGATTCCGCTACATTTGCCACAAATATGACAGGCTTCATAGTAAGAAGACAAAGATGCTTAATAGAATCCTTTTCAAACTCTGACAAAGATACTGATCTTGCTGGTTTTCCATCCATTAGTGCTGGTTGTATTTTCTCCAAGGCAGACTTTTCTGCTTCCTCCTGAAAAGAGAATACCAAAAATAAATATCCCAAAGAACAAGATTTTAACTTGCAAACAACAACAGTTAAATATTTTAGAACCTTGCAAGGATGAACTACTCAATCTCCCAGAAACGAAAAGATAACAGTACCTTTACTTTAGCTTGTGAATCTCTAGCTCTGCCTTTTTTGAGTTTCTCGATTCTTTTCTCAATCTGCATTTTTGTAAAAGATGAAACTTAGTGCCTTCAGTTGGCTCACATACCCAGAAACGTTACGAGGAGAAAGCAACATTACTGCTAAGAAAGAAAGAAAATATTATCATCCACACCCCTTGTCTTGTGCTTCATAGGTACAGAAAAATCTATATATTAATATACACGTACGGCGCTATACTATCATTATCACATACAATCGAATCATTATTTTGTTCATCTTAATAAAAAGATGTACTGCTCATGGGTCTTAGCCTGCCTCCGGCATGAGCTATACTCCTAGTTCATGTTGGACAAATGAGGAGACTCGGATAATTGATTGCCTCTTCAATTTTAGCAACCGAAGATAAGCGCAATAATTCCAGTCATCCCCATAATTTATTGTTCTATATACTTCTATATCCTACATTGTCCTATCTGAGCCAAACAAAATAAGTTATATTGCAAATAAACCATCTATATTTTTTTAAGTATTTCACTTCGCTCTCAACCAAACACTAGACATCATCTCAGGAGGACCTTAAGTGCGATAGGAAACATAGTTCCTCTCCATCTGATGTGCTTAAAAAGGAGAATTATATTCATCCCTTACTGTTTTGAAACTAATGCTTTTTGAAAAATTTTATTAGACTCCATAACAGTTAATTTTTTGTTTAACTTTTTGTTCCATTAAATACGCCAGCCATCGATTCAGAAGGCAAATATGTATTACATAGACAAGATGGTCCAAAAGCATGACTTTATGTTTTATTTTCAGGTTGTACTGAAAGGATGAAGGGGAAGTTGTATATTTAGTCTTTTCAAGAATGTCTCAGCTTCTTGATTGCAGATTAAGTGATAAGCTAAAATTTCTGCATAGAGCTTAGTTAAGAAATCATCCCCTCAACCAATGATCAAGAAGTTTTCCTGACAGTTTACCGACCCACATGATACTTACTGAATGTGCGTTCTGAAATGTATTGTGAGATGAAACATCGATATCATGTGCATTGGTTTTATAATTCTAATAGATAACTCAACAACTACATTACTAGCATTCATCCTACCCGGCAGTACCATTGATAATCTTGTCTTCCTTTATTCTTTCGATCTCTCTTATCATAGTTATGATGTTAATCAGACAAAGAAACTTAGAACTGACACTGACTGCAACAAACACAGAAAATAAATGACCGTACTTATAGTTTCAATAACATTTTAAATCATTAGTACTATGACCCTGTTCTCAAGCAAGATACTATTTTTTTATGACAAACACTCGAAATCGTTTTCTCTAACAGATTTTATCATTTCTTCATAATACAAATGTAAAATGTAACCTACACGCAACAGTACCAAAGATATCACGACAGTACCAAAGATATCATGTCGGCTATCAGTATAACAGCCAAGGACACCCATTAGTTTTCATGAAAATCAAATGCTATTAACCTCTACCCTTGCAGATCAGAAATTAAGTGATGAATGAACCACTGAACTGATTTCAGAAAGGAATGAAGTTAACAACAATAATGGAAAAAGAGAAGGAAGAAAAAATTTAAATAGATCCCAATGACAACTGCTTTTTTTCCTTGGTTGTTTGGGAGATTTTCATGCAGTTCTTTTAAAGATTATACATTAGCATACCGTACCGGTAAAGCAGAATTGTAACAAATACCTGATCCATGTCTGAGAATACTAATTCCAGGTTGATTACATCAACATCAGATTTTGGATCAACCTTCCCATTCACATGGACAATGTCATTGTCCTCAAAACAACGTACCACCTGAAATAGTACACAAAAGCAGTTCCAGCAAGTGAGGAACAGAAAATGTATGATGCTGAACTAAAATCAACAACGCAAAGTGTGCTGATGGAACACTTTTCTTCTCTTCACATGCACACAGACTAGGAGTGTAATATAAAAGCAAAGTAAAACCTTATAACTCAAAGGAGAAAAGAAGGCCTTTGAATGATTTATTTATGACTATTTTCATACTACAAATACATTTGGCATTATTAAGTCTAGAAAAGAAAGTAAGAAAGTTTTAAAATGTCTTGACGCCAATTGAGTAAGCACAGATCATTATCAAAAAACAATCTCAAGCTGACCATCACAATATTAAGTGATCCTTCAAAGGATGCTGCCTGGTGGAACACTTTCCTACTACTACTTAGGTCTCCCCTTGGGTGATAGACACTGGACAACTGATATCTGGAAGGTGATCACTGAAAAGTTTGAGAAAAGATTAGCATCATGGCAGCAGCAGTACCTTTAGTGTTTTGGATAGTATAACTACCTATTCTATGTAGGGGTGTGCATTCGAATCGGTTTATCGATAAATCGAATCGATTATTTGTTATCGATTTATCGATATCGATTTCGATTTCGATTCGGAAAATTTTCTTATCGAGTTATCGATTTCGATTTCGATTTTGTCCACTTCGCTTATCGATTTATCGATAAATCGATAAGGATCTTTTTTTTTTT
>ML425070.1:97093-116832 GCA_005239525.1 Nicotiana knightiana
CCGTCTATCTCTATTAGCTATCCACTATTTATACATGTTTTACACATTGTATACATATATTAAGTAAGGGTACTAAACATGACAACATCGCTTAGAGCTAGCAAATTTTCTTATTGGTGGAATCCCGTAAATTTTCTTATTGGTGTAATCGATAACCGAATCGATAAGCCCCAAAAATCGATAAACCGAAATCGAAAAAATCGAAACCTTATTGAAACGATAACGATAAGCATATGTACAAATCGATAATCGATAAGTAATTATCGATAAGGGTCAAAATCGAATCGATAAATCGAATGCACACCCCTAATTCTATGTCCCTATTCTCAATCGCAGTCAAAGTGCAAAAACAGCTTGACAAACTCAGATGATCTTTCCTATGGGAGGGTAACAGTAAAAAACATAAGTTCCACTTAGTCAAATGGTCCAAAGTTACAATGCCCAAAAACACTTGGGGGCCTTCGGGTTAAAGACCTGGCACTTTACAACAAAAGCATGCTTATGAAGTGGCCCTGGAGGTATAACCAGGAGCAAGCTGGCTTTTGGAAAGAGATCATCCAAGCAAAGTATGGAACTTCTAGTCAATGGTGCACTAATGCACCATATGGAACTGGGTTGTGGAAGAGTATCATGAAACTTTGGGAGGATTTCACAAGAAACACATCACTGCAGGTGAGAAATACACATCCAATTCTGGAAGGACAAATGGTTGGGGCACACTACACTAAAGGAGGTCTATCCAAGATTATTCCTAATTGCAACCAATCCAGACTCTACTATTGATAAAACAGGGAGGACAACACATGGAATCTAAAGCTAAGAAGGGATCTTAATGAATGGGAGATAGAAGATCTGGCTTCACCTCTTGGAAGTCTGCATAACAGCATAGTCACCAGCCATAGAAGAGACAGACTTAAATGGGGCAACAGCAAAGAAGGCACTTACTCAGTCAAAGCAGGCTACTCCCACTTGAGCTCCAATAAGGAAATGATTGATCAATGGCCTTGAGAATTAATCTGGAGAACTAAGTTGCTACCAAAAGTTACCTGCTTTAGCTAGATCACTCTAAAGGGTGCTTACTTAACACAGGACAATCTCGTTTCGAGAAATTTTCAACTAACTAATAGGTGTTAAATATGCCTCTCCAAGTCTGAGACAATTAACCATTTGTTTCTTCACTGCTCAGTTGCAACAGACATGTGGAACATGTTCCTAATACTTTTGGTCTGCATTGGTCTATGCCATGCAGTGTCACGGAAGCTTTGGTGAGTTGGTGCTCATGAAAAGTTGAGAAAACCATCAAAAACATCTGGCCTATGGTTCCTGCTTGTATTTTGTGGTGCATATGGACTGAAAGGAATCACAGATGCTTTGATGGGGTTTCAACTGCCAATCATTCACTTAAAACCAAATGCTTAGTTAATCTTTTTAGCTGGGTTAATCTCTGTTGATAACCCTGAATCTTTTTTGAACTTTATCAGCTCCTTAGTCTTATGATAGATTTTTTGTTTGTTATATTTTGGGCTGATACCTTCTGTTTCTTTGTAACCTTTGCATCTTCTTGGTGCCTTTATTAATGATATTTCACTTCAACAAAAAAAAGGATGTTGCCCGGTGGAAAAGAAATTTGTTCATTTATTATCAAAAAGGGATACATGAGGATCTATATTTTAATATTTTTTTCTCATCTTTATACCAGGATCAAGTCCGACTCTTCAATAATGTCAATCACATAGATTCATCATTACTTCCACAGAAGTGGGATCTATAGAAGTAACAAGAAATTCAACATAGAACAAGATTATAGATAATAATAACAAAGGCACTTGAAAGTATATAAAACCTGAAGTATGGAGTCCACTTCACGAATATGCGACAAGAACTTATTCCCCAGGCCCTGCCATAGAAATTTTTATAAAGCTATTGTCTTATCTTCAATTTATAAAGCCGCCAATGCAAGGATACAATAAGTAAAAAGATTGACTTATATTAATTGATGCTAGAAACTTAGGTATTGAGAATAAACCTCCCCTTGACTGGCTCCCTTCACAAGCCCAGCTATATCAACAAACTCTATTGACGCTGGGATTGCTCGTTTGGATTTGCTTAGATCAGAAAGAACATTGAGACGTGTATCAGGAACAGCAACAATCCCTACATTTGGCTCAATTGTGCAAAATGGAAAATTGGCAGCCTGAGCCTTCCCATTCTCAACCTGCAAGAACATAATGGTGTGTAATGGCGATTAGTATAAGTGACCAACTGCAAACATACCAGCAGATAATTAAAGGAGTTATCTGACAGCAAACTCCACTAGCTACAGTATTAAGTTTCCAGCATATGTTATCATTTGTTAGCTATTCAGACTGGAATTCACATAGAATAGAGCACAGTAACATATTGATAGTAGTACATATGCAACTGACACTTATTACCGAACAAAAATTAAAGAACTGTCAAACACATATAGACCGACTAATTAGCAATCAATATAAGTAATAACAACAACATCAACAACATATCCAGTGTAGTCCCACAAGTGGGGAATAATAGCATTGATAATAATTGCATAAACAGTTCTATCAGTTAATGCTAGAGGGTTCCGGAGATTCTTGAAGTTTAAGACGCAGCGTGATCTACATAACAACCATAAAAAGAAGTAACACTAGAATTTTGCTGGTTTAAGACTTGAAACACCCAACTCCTCGAGCTATGATATTGAACTCCAATAAAGATAATCATCAATATCTAGCTTTGACAGCCACTCAATCCACAGAATGCAAGTAAATACAGAAATTCTGCAATTAAGTTTTTCCAGCATGCAGAACTAGTAACACAATTATCAACTCAAAACCTCAGTTAGAATCCTCTGGCTAGCAAATAATTCATACAGATATACAGTATGCATTTATGATATATATATATATATATATATATATATATATTAAGAAATCCACTAAATATCTACTATAAATATTTGACTATGAACCACGTTATTATAATTTGAGGTTGATGTAGGAACCTATAAAATTCAAATCGTGGACTAGGTGTTGAACCGCTATCCAATTTTCAATTAACTGCATCTACCTTCATTTCCTTCTCTTAGAAGCACCAGTAACTAAACTCCAGTAAACATCTAGTTAAGGAAAATTTCCAAGTATTTATGCGCGTTATACACTGTACTTGTAGTTCAATTTCTAAGCTTCTACGTCCAGTTTCTGAGCATTAATTGCATAACCGGCATTTCTACAAATATGTGGTATACATTCACGTGAAGGAAAGATAGAAAGTAAACAAACTTACAACGGCGTTAAACAGCGTGGACTTGCCGACATTGGGAAGGCCAACGATGCCGGCTCGCAAACTCATGCTTATCTTAGCAACGGAGAAGCGCCTTTTGATGAGTAACACACAATGCGCGGGTTCCGAGAGCCTTAAAGCGGTATTGAAGAGAGAAGACTTGAGCGGAACTGCCATGGAAGGAAAAAGGTGAGAGCAAGCCATTCTCGCCATTACCAAATGAAGTGCTGGTTGAGTGGAACTGTTTTAAGTGGAGGAGGATACACGCGCAGAGTTGGGCTTAGGCTATCTATCGCGGCGCTACTAATCTTTCTCGGGTTCCTACTCACATGTTGTGCCTAAATTTTATTGTATCATATTGTTACAGTCGGTCTCAATAATTATTATGTACGGTAGATTATATCATCTTGATGTATATAATATTTAGACACATTGTATTATTTTTCATTATTTCATAATATTATGCATCACCAACAATAACAACAATCAATGTTATGCACCAACAATATGAATAATAAATTTGCAATATTATAAATAAAAAGTAAGGTAAGAGATAATATTTTTATATAAAAAGGTATGGTAAAGAATAAAATTTAATTTTTTTCCATAATAAAAGAGAGCAAGATAAGAAAGAAAAAAAAAAATGACGCGACCACACCGAATCGATCGTTCCATAAAGTGACAGTTTTCGTCGTTACGTAACGACGGATTCAACGATACAATAAAATTTACAGCGTGTTTGGATGGTTGTTACCTATCGTATTGTTACTTTAGATACGATATTTGTTTTGATTGTTACTTAAATTCCATTGTATTGTATCGTTAAATTCATCGTTACGTAACGACAAAAAGTGTCTCTTTATGGAACGACGGATTTGGTGTGATGGCATCGTTTTCTTGCTTTTTTCTCTCGTATTTCCCCTTCCTTATTATTAAATAAATATATTTTATCCTTTATTCTACTTTTTTTATATAATAATTCTATTTTGTATCCTATTTTTCCTTATTAATGTTGTAAGTTTATTCTTCATATTGTTGATGGGCGACATCATGAAACGATGTCAAACGACACAATCTATCCAATCTTGTATTCATCATACAGTACAATACAATATGATACATTATGAACAACATGTAACAACAATCCAAACAAGATGTAAGTAACAATCAAAATAAATATTGTATTTAAAGTAACAATACGATACAATACAACAGGTAACAAGCATCCAAACAAGCTGTTAAAGTATTACTTTATGTATATCATTATTTTTTTCTAGCATAATTATAATTTGTCCTTTATTCTATCTTTTTATATTTTAAATTTATAATATATATTTTTTGTAATACTGTAAGTTTATTGTTGGTGGATGACATCATAATCTAATTATATAATACAATACAATATAATACGATACATTACGAAATGATATATAATAACTAGGGGCATTCAGAAAATCGCACCAAATCGAAAAGTCAAACCAAACTTATTAAAAAAATTTGATTAGGTTTGGTTTGATTTGAATTGATTTGGTATGGTATTGAGTAAAAAAAATCGAATGGAACCGCTATATCAATATATATAATTTTCATATATATTTTTATGACTTTATATAGAACTTTATTTTAAAAAAATGTCGAGAAATATTTTGAATTCTCTTATGGAGTGTAATATTTAATAGAATAAGAAGTGCTTCGTCTTTATTTACTTCAAATAATGTAACGACTCGGCCGGTCGTTTTGAGAGTATTAGCCCTGATCCCCTATTTACTGCTTCCCTCATATCTTTTTCTGCTTATGCGACTTGTCGGGAGGTTTATTTGTGGTTTCGGAGTGTTTTGGGACACTTAGTCCCTAAAACGGAAGCTTAAGTTCTAGAATTTTTTACCGTAGTTGGAACTGTGTGAAGACGACTCTGGAATGGAGTATCGTCGGTTCCGTTAACTTCGTTGGGTGATTTTGGACTTAGGAGCATGTTCAGATTGTGTTTTGGAGGTCTGTAGTTGAATTAGGCTTGAAATGGTGAAAGTGAAATTTTTGGGAAGTTTGACCGGTAGTGGACTTTTTGATATCGGGGTCGAATTTTGATTTCAGAAGTTGGAGTAGGTCCGTAATGTTGAATATGACTTGTGTGCAAAATTTGAGGTCAATCAGACGTGGTTTGATAGGTTTCGGCATCGGTTGTAGAAGTTTGAGTTTCAAAATTTATTATGTTTGAATTGGAGGGTGATTCATGTTTTTAGCGTTGTTTGATGTGATTTGAGAGATCGACTAAGTTGGTATGGTGTTTTAGGACTGGTTGGTATATTTAGTTGAGGTCTCGGGGGCCTCGAGTGAGTTTCGGATGCTTAACGGATTGAAATTTGACTTGTGTAAATTGCTGAAGCACTGTTATTCTGGTGTCACCGCACCTGTGGTGGGGTTGGCCGCAGATGCGGACTCGCAGGAGATAGCGTGTGGCCGCAGGTGCGAGGATGGCTTGGCCCAGCTGGGGACGCAGGTGCGAAAAGGGAGCTGCATCAGCGCATCCGCAGATGCGTAGAAGTGACCGTAGAAGCGAAAGTGGGTGGCCTGGGGCAGGGTCACAGATGCAGAAGGTCATCCGCAGAAGCGGGTCCGCAGGTGCGAGCCCTGGTCCACAAAAGCAAAATTTTGGACTTTAAGTGGAATCCACACCTGCGATGGAATTTCCGCAGGTGTGACTGGGAGGCCCGCAGATACAAAATCGCTTGGCAGAAAATGACCATGTTCGAGGGTTTTATCCCATTTTTAATTTTGGGACTTTAGAGCTCGGATTAAGGCGATAATTCAAGGATTTTTTAGAGAGAACTTTAGAGTAATGATCCCTAACTCATTTATGATTATATTCCATTAATATATAGTTGATTTCATCATTAAATTAAGGAATTTGGATTAGAAATTTGGGAGGGGGAAAGGTTGGAAGTTATTCAACTAAGTTTTTGAGTTTTGATTGGGATTTTGATATCGGATTTGATAATTTCGGTACAAGTAAACTCGTGAGTGAATGGGTGTCCATATTTTGTGACTTTTACCTGATTCCGAGACGTGGGCTCGGGGAGGCTTTTTAGGGTGATTTTTGAATTTCTTGTTAAGTCTTGATTTCATTAATTAGCTTAGTCTAATATAGTTGTATTTATGATATGTAATTGTGTTTGGCTAGATTTGGGCCATTTGGAGTCGGATAATCGAGGGAAAAGCATT
Organism: Nicotiana knightiana; assembly: GCA_005239525.1. Classification (NCBI taxonomy): domain Eukaryota; kingdom Viridiplantae; phylum Streptophyta; class Magnoliopsida; order Solanales; family Solanaceae; genus Nicotiana; species Nicotiana knightiana. The sequence goes on from ML425070.1 coordinate 103,613, forward strand.
CTTACGGATTGAATTGAGCTTGGTTTGAGGTAAGTGGCTTGCCTAACCTTGTGGGGGGAATCCCCTTAAGATTTGGTATTGTTGTGATATGTGAGCGCCGTGTACGCGAGGTGACGAGTGCGTACATGGGCTATTTGTTGTAAAAACCTTATTTTACTGAGTAGTAACCTGTTTTCATTCTTAATTGAGTTATACCAACATGTGTAGTTATCCTGTTTAGTCTAATATTGCATGTCTACGTGCTTTAACTGCTTATTTGAACTCTGTGCAGCATGCCTAGTTGATTTCATATTTTCCCTTGTTTTTTATCAGTCCCTTGAGCTGTGTGTTTACTTTTGAAACTACGAGGCGGTACCTCGGGAGTTCTCCCTATACATTTACTTTTGAGACTAAGAAGCGGTACCTCGGAAGTTCTCCCTATATATTTACTTTTGAGACTACGAGGCGGTACCTCGGGAGTTCTCCATGCATATTTACTTTGGGACTACGAGACGGTATCTCGGGAGATCCCCTATTGTTTATCCCTTGTGTGTTGTGCTGCTATTTGCTGTGTTTTCCTTTTGTTAAATTCCAGTCACTTATTATACTGTTATATTCTCCTACTTTATTTATTATATACCAGTGGGCCTGACCTGACCTCGTCACTACTCGACCAAGGTTAGGCTTGGCACTTACTGGGTACCATTGTGGTGTACTCATGCTACTCTTCTATACATGTTTTGTGTGCAGATCCAGGTGCTCATTATCAGCCACAATATCATTGAGCAGAGGCAGTTGGAGACTTCAAGGTATATTTGTCGCGTCCGCAGACCTTGGAGTCCCCCTGTATTCTTCCCTATGTGTAACGACCCGGCCGGTCGTTTTGAGAGTAATAGACCAGATCCCATGTTTACTACTTCCCCCGTATCTTTTTCTGCTTATGTATATTTCCGGGAGGTTTTGGTTGTGGTTTCGGAGTGTTTTGGGACACTTAGCCCCTAAAACGGAAGCTTAAGTTCTAGGATTTTTATCGTAGTTGAAACTGTGTAACGACGACTCCGGAATGGATTTTCGTCGGTTACATTAGCTCCGTGGGATGATTTTGGACTTAGGAGCGTGTTCGGATTGTGTTTTGGAGGTCTGTAGCTGAATAAGGCTTGAAATGGCGAAAGTTGTATTTTTGGAAAGTTTGATCGGTAGTGGACGTTTTTATATCGGGGTCGGACTCCAATTCCGGAAGTTGGACTAGGTTCTTAGTGTTGAATATGACTTGTGTGAAAAATTTGAGGTTAATCGGATGTGGTTTGATAGGTTTCGGCATCGGTTGTAGAAGTTTGAAATTTCAAAGTTCAGTAAGTTTGAATTGGAGGGTGATTCGTGTTTTTAGTGTTGTTTGATATTTGAGGGCTAGACTAAGTTCTTGTGGTGTTTTAGGACTTGTTGGTATATTTGGTTGAGGTCCCGGGGGCCTCAGGTGTTTTTCGGATGCTTAACGGATTGGAATTGGACTTATGCAAATTGCTGGAGTTTTTTGGTTTCTGGTGTTCCGCACCTGCGGCACCACTGGTGCGGGATCGCACATGCGGAAGGTCTAGCACAGAAGAGAAGTGAGACGGGTTCTCAGGGGTTGCAGGTGCGAGGTAATATTCCGTATTTGCGATGCCCACAGATGCGCTTAAGGAATCGCAGGCGCGGAGGAAGACCATAGAAGCGGACCATTGTGCGCATGTACGCACACGCAAGTTCGGCCACCTGATCACAAAAGCGTTCCTAGTTAAATTAAGTCATTTCCGCACTTGCGAGGGATATTCCGCAGGTGCGGCGTCGCAAGTGTGACTAGTGGCCCGCAGATGCGAAATCGCTGGGCTGAAAAGGGCCAAGTTCGAGGATTTTATCCCATTTTTCAATTTTGGGACTTTGAGAGCTTGGATTAAGGCGATAAGTCAAGGATTTTTCAGAGAGAACTTTGAGGTAATGATTCTTCGCTCGTTTATGGTTGTATTCCATTATTCCATAGTTGATTTCATCATTAAATTAAGGAATTTGGGGAAAAAAGTTGGAAGTTCTTCAACTAAGTTTTTGAGTTTTGATTGGGATTTTGATATAGAATTTGGATAATTTTGGTACGAGTGAATTCGTGAGTGAATGAGTGTTCATATTTTGTGACTTTTACCTTCTGAAACGTGGGCCTGGGGAGGCTTTTTAGGGAAATTTTTGAAATTCTTGATTAAGTCTTGATTTCATTAATTAGATTAGTCTATTATAGTTTTTATTTATGATATGTAATTGTGTTTGGCTAGATTTGGGCAATTTGGAGTAGGATAATCGAGGAAAAGGCATTCTTACAGATTAATTTGAGCTTGGTTCGAGGTAAGTGGCTTGCCTAACCTTGTGTGGGGGAAAACCCCTTAGGATTGATACTATTGGGATATGTGAGCACCGTGTATGCGAGGTGACGAGTGCGTACACGGGCTATTTGTTGTACAACCCGATTTTTACTAAGCAGTAACTTGTTTTCATTCCCAATTGAGTTAGATCAATATTTGTAGTTATCATGTTTAGTCTAATATCGCATGTTTACATGCTTTAACTGCTTATTTGAACTATGTGCAACATGTTTAGTTGATTTCCTATTTTTCCTTGTTTTTCATCAGTCTTAACTGTAGAATTCTTGGTGTTAACTGTTGTATTTATTAGTTTGAGTTGTGTGTTTACTTTTGAGACTACGAGGCTGTTCCTCGGGAGTTCTCCCTGCATATTTACTTTTGAGGCTACGAGGCAGTACTTCAGGAGTTCTCCCTGTATATTTACTTTTGAGACTATGAGGCGGTACCTCGGGAGTTCTCCCTGTATATTTATTTTGGGACTACGAGACGGTACCTTAGGAGATCCCCTGCTGTTTATACATGTGTGTTGTACTGTTATTTCGTTGTGTTTTCCTTTTGTTAAATTTCAATTTCTTATTATACTATTATATTCTCCTGCTTTATTAATTATATACCATTGGGCCTGACTTGACCTCGCCACTACTCGATCGAGATTAGGCTTGGCACTTACTGGGTACCATTGTGGTGTACTCATGCTACTCCTTTGCACATGTTTTGTGTGCAGATCCAGGTTCTCGGTATCAGTCACATTATTAGTGAGAGGAGTTAGCTTTGGAGACTTCAAGGTATATCCGCCGCGTCCACAGACCTCGTAGTCCCCTTCTCCTCTCCTCTATGTCAAATACCTTCTATATTTATTTTATTAGACTCTAGTGTATAGAGGTATCTTTCCTCTATAGCTTGTGACTTACGATATTATGGGTTTTGGGAAGACTATGAATTTCAAGAGTATTGGTTAATGTACATGTCGAGCGGCATTGTTATCAGTTATTCAGTTATCTATTGTTGTTAGTTGTTAAGTTTTGCCTTCATTTTGTTATTTTTCCGCAATTTGTAGGCTTACCTAGTCGTAGAGACTAAGTTCCGTCATGATTTTTTACGGAGGGAATTTTGGGTCGTGACACTATGTCAAACACTTTCTGTATTTCCTTTTTATTAGACTTTGGTGTATAATGATACTATTTTCTTTATGTAGCTTGTGACTTACGATGTTCCGAATTTTGGGAAGACTATGTATTTTCTAGAGTATTGGTTATTGAACATGTCGAGCGGTATTATTACCGGTTATTCAGTTATCTATTGCATTTAGTGGTTGAGTAATATTTTCATTTTTGTTATTCCGCAATTTGTTAGGCTTACCTAGTCGTAGAGACTAGGTGCCGTCGCGATGTTTCACGAAGGGAGTTTTTGGGTCGTGACAAGTTGGTATTAGAGCTCTAGGTTCATAGGTGTTATGAGTCATAAGCCGGTTTATTAGAGTCTCGTGGATCGGAACGGAGGCGTCTGTACTTATCTTCTAGAGCCTATGGAGTTGTTAGGAAAAATTACATTTCTTTGATTCCTTGTCGTGCGGAACTTTGTTGACTTTAAAATTCTAAACTTCTGTATTATACTCTCTCACATATGATAAGGACATGTACAAGTGGATCTGATGACCAGAGACCCGCGCCCCTACTAGAGCCGCGAGAGGCCGGGGTAGAGGTCGAGGACGTCCATGCAGTGCAGCCAGAGCACCTGCACGAGCTGCCACAGAGGAGCCCCCAGTAGCTCCAGCTGGAGGGCAGGCATCTGAGGTACCTGTTGCTGCATCAACCCTCCTGCCCTCCAGGACACACTAGCCCAATTCATGAGCATGTTCAGCACCTTAGCTAAGGCTGGCTTGATTCTGCTTGCTCCTGCCACATCTCAGGACAGGGGAGGATCACAGACTCCCGCAGCCCGTACCATAGAGCAGTGGGTTCAGGTCGACCAGGTCCTAGAGATTATACTGATGCAGTCGGTAGCTCCGATTCAGCACGAGGCTAGTGCAACAGCTTCTGAGGTGGAGCAGCTCAGACTTGAGAGGTACAAAAAGTACCACCCTTCTAACTTCAGTGGATTGGTGACAGGTGATGCCTAGCATTTTTTGGAGGAGTGTCACTGTATTCTCCATACTATGAGCGTAGCGGAGTCGAGTGGGGTTTCTTTTACTACATTCCAGCTTAGAGGAGCAGCCTATTAGTGGTGGCGTGCTTATGAGTTGAGTGGTCTGACTGAGGTAGCTTCACTTACATGGACTGAGTTCTCGGACATGTTTTTGAGGGTGTATGTTCCTCAAAGCCTCAGAGACGCATGGCATGCGGAGTTTGAGCAGCTGCGCCAGGGTTCTATGACTATGTCAGAGTATGCAGTTTGCTTCAGTGATTTGGCCCGACATGCACCGGCCTTGGTTTCCGCAGTTCGAGAGAGGGTTCGTCGGTTTATTTAGGGACTCCACCCTAGTATCAGGATTAGCATGGACAGGGAGTTGGAGATGGATATTTCTTACCAGCAGGTTATGAGTATTGCTTGGATATTGGAGGGTATGCACGCTCGGGATAGAGAGGAGAGGGAAGCCAAGAAGTCCCGAGAGTCTGGCACTTACAGTGGTACTCGTTCCCTAACTGTAGTTTGCCATGGTAGGGGTTATGTGAGTCGCCCCGTTCATTCAGCTCTTCCAGCCACCATTGGTATTCCTGCCCCTTCTAGGCCCCATGAGCCTTATTATGCACCGCCTGTATTTAGTGTACCTCCTGCTCGGGATGCTTTTAGCGGCCACTCCAACAGGCATGGCCCGTGCCAGTCACAGCAGCACGCCCTCCGAGAGGTTTTTTTGAGTGTGGCGACACTCTCCATATGGTGAGGGATTGCCCCAAGCTTAGGAGGGGTTCACCTCCACAGACTTCTCAGCCACCGCGTGCTCCACCAGGTACTAAGGCTATGATTCCAGCACCAGCTACCGCTCCACGTGCTCAGCCAGCTCGAGGTGGAGGTCGGGGAGGTCGAGGTCGCCCTAGAGGGGGAGGCTAAGCCAGATATTATGCCCTTCTGGCTCGTATAGAGGCTGTTGCTTTCGAATCTATCATTACATGTATTGTTCCGGTCTGTCATAGAGATGAGTCGGTCTTATTTGATCTAGTCTCTACTTATTCCTATGCGTCCTCTTATTTTGCCCCGTATTTGAGCGTATCTCGTGATTCTTTGAGTTCTCCTATTTATGTGTCTATACCTGTGGGAGATTCTCTTGTTGTGGACCTTGTGTATTGGTCATGTTTGGTTGTTCTTAGTGGTACTGATACCACAACTGATTTATTATTGCTCAGTATGGTATACTTTGATGTTATCTAGGACATGGACTGGTTGTCACCCCATTATGCTATTCTTTATTGTCATGCTAAGATCGTGACGCTGTCTATGCTAGGATTACCGCGATTAGAGTGGAGGGGTACCTTAGAGTATACTCCCAACAGAGTTATTTCATTTCTTAAATCTCAACAAATCATTGAGAAGGGGTGTGCCACGTATCTAGCTTATGTGAGAGATGTTAGTACTGATACCCCTACAGTTGACTCAGTTCCAGTAGTGAGGGACATTCCAGATGTGTTTCCAGCTGATCTCCGGGCATGCCGCCCGACAGAGATATTGATTTTGGCATTGATTTGTTGCCGGTCACTCAGCCCATTTCTGTTCCTCCATATCGTATGGATTCTCTTGAGTTGAAGGAGCAGTTACAGGAGTTTCTTGATAAGGGATCCATTCGGCCCAGTGTCACCTTGGGGTGCTCCGGTCTTGTTTGTAAAGAAAAAGGATGGTTCTATGCGTTTGCACATTGATTATCGCCAGCTGAACAAAGTTACAGTGAAGAACATGTATTCATTGCCTCGTATTGATGACTTATTTGATCAGTTACAGGGTGCCAGGGTGTTTTCCAAGATTGACTTACGTTCAGGCTATCATCAGTTGAAGATTCGGGTGCCAGATATCCCAAAGACTACTTTCAGGACTCGGTATGGTCACTACGAGTTCCTGTGATGTCTTTTGGGCTGACCAATGCCCCAACAACATTTATGCACTTGATGCATAGTGTGTTTCGGCCATATCTTGACTCATTCTTCATTGTGTTTATTGACGACATTCTGGTGTACTCCCGGACTCGAGGATCATGAGTAGCACATGAGGACTGTGCTCCAGACCTTGAGAGAAAAGAAGTGATGTGCAAAATTTTCTAAGTGTGAGTTTTGGCTAGACTCAATGGCATTCTTGGGTTATATGGTATTGAGTGATGAGGTCAAGGTGGATCTGACGAAGGTGGAAACAATGCAGAATTAGCCTAGACCCCCCTCAGCTACGGATATCCGGAGTTTTCTTGGTTTGCCGGGGTATTATCGTCGATTTGTAGAGGGTTTCCCATCTATTGCAGCACCTATGAGCAGGCTGACCTAGAAGGGTGCTCCGTTCAGGTGGACAGAGGAGTGTGAGGAGAGCTTTTAGAAGCTCAAGACAACTTTGACTACAACTCCAATATTGGTATTGCCTACAGGTTCAGGGTCTTATACTGTATATTGTGATGCGTCGCGGATTGATCTCAGTGCGGTGCTGATGCAGGATGGTAGGGTGATTGCCTACGCGTCTAGACAACTGAAGGTGCATGAAAAGAACTATCATGTCCACGACCTTGAGTTAGCAGCTATTGTTCATGCCTTGAAGATTTGGCTGCACTATTTGTACAGTGTCCCTTGTGAGATTTACATTGATCATCAGAGTTTGCAGCATCTGTTCAAGCAAAAGGAACTTAACTTGCATCAGTGGAGGTGGTTGGAGCTGCTTAAGGACTATGATATCACTATTTTGTACCATCCAGGATAGGCCAAAGTGGTGGCCGATGCTTTGAGTCGACGGGTAGAGAGTTTGGGGAGCTTAGCATATCTACTAGCAGCAGAGAGGCCCATGTCGTTGGATGTTCAGGACTTGTCCAGCCAGCTTATATTTCTGAGCTGAGTCAAGTATTGGCTTGCGTGGTCTCTCGGTCTTCTCTTTTTGATCGTATCCGGGAGCGTTAGTATGATGACCCCTATCTGCTTGTCCTTAAGGATACAGTCCAGCACGATGATGCTAAGGAGGTCACTATTGGGGATGATGTTGCATTGAGGATGCAGGGCAGGCTATGTGTGCCCAATGTGGATGGTTTGTTCAAAAGTAAATGTGCAGGGGGGAGTTCCCAAGGTACCGCCTCGTAGTACCAAAAGTAAATGTGTTGGGGGATCTCTCGAGGTACCGCCTCATAGTCCCAAAAGTAAACACACAGCTTAATTCAGTGGAAAAAAGCAATTTACAGCAAGAATTCTACAACTAAGGATGATACAAATCAAGTAAAGGCAGGAATTCCACTAAACATGTTGCACATATTTCAAATAAGCATTTAAGACACATAGACATGCGAAATTAAAAACAAGATAACTACATGTGTTGGTATAACTCAATTAAGGTGTAACCGGCTACTACTCAGTGAAAAAATCGAATTTTACAACAATTAGCCCATGTACAAACTCGTCACCTCGCGTACACGGCACTCACATATCACAAAAATATCACAACGGTACCAATCCTAAGGAAATTTTCCCCACACAAGGTTAGGCAAGCCACTTACCTCAAACCAAGATCAATCAATCAATAAGAATGTCCTTTCCTCGATTATCCGACTCCGAATGGCCTAAATCTAGCCAAAATAATTACATACCATAAATACAACTATAATACACTAATCTAATTAATGAAATCATGACTTTAACAAGAATTTCGAAAATCATCCTAAAAAGTCGACCTGGGCTCACGTCTCAGTATCGGGTAAAAGTCATGAAATACGAATACCCATTCAACCACGAGTTCACTCGTACCCAAATTACTCAAATCCGATGTCAAAATCCCAATCAAAACTCAAAAATTTGGTTGAAGAACTTTTCCCATTTTCCCCAATTTTCTCAACCCAAATCCGAAATTAAAGGATGGAATCAATAATAGATTAATGGAATATAACCATAAATGAGTCAAGAATCATTACCCAATAGCTTCCTCTGAAAAATCCCCCAAAATTTCGTCCAAATCCGAGCTCTTTATCTCAAGTTTTGATAAAAATGGCCTAGCCCTCATTTTTGAAATGTTTATACTGCCTAGTGATCTCTTCTTCGCAAACGCAGAAAAACCCTTGCGTTCGCGAAGCACAAAATTGCTTCAGTCCAAAATTCTTCATCGCGAACACGACGCTTACTCAGTTCGACCGTACGCGAATGCGGGACCATCATCGCAAACGCGTAGGCAAATTGCCTGGAGACTCACTTGACCAGCTTCCGCTATGTGAACGCGGGACCCTCATCGCGAACGGTAGACTTGTCACCTCAGAGCTTCGCGAATGCAGGAACCTTCATCAAGAACACGAAGCACAAATCCCCTCCTATCTGCAGTTCCTCTTCGCAAACGCGAAACTCCTCTCGCGAACGCAAAGAAGGAAACCAACAACTGGAAACACCAAAAATTGCTGCAACTTCAAAAAGTCCAAATTGATCTGCTAACAACCCGGAATCCACTTGAGGCCCCTGGACTTCAACCAAACATACCAACAAGTCCTAAAACATCATACAAACTTAGTCGAGCCCTCAAATCACATCAAACAACGCTAAAAATATGCATCACCCTCCAATTCAAACTTAATGAACTTTGAAACTTCAAACTTCTACAACCGATGCCAAAACCTATCAAAGCTTGTCTGATTGAACCCAAATTTAGCACACAAGTCATAATTGACATTACGGACCTACTCCAACTTCAGGAATCAGAATTCGACCCCAATATCAAAAAGTCCACTTCCGGTCAAACTTCTCAAAAATTCAACTTTCGCCATTTCAAGCCTAATTCAGCTATAGACCTCCAAAACACAATCCAGATACGCAACTAAGCCCAAAATAAACCAACGGAGCTAAGGAACTGACGAAACTCCATTCCGGAGTCGTCTTCACATAGTTCCAACTACAGTTAAAATCCTAGAACTTAAGCTTCCATTTTAGGGACTAAGTGTCCCAAATCACTTCGAAACCACAAACAGAACCTCCCGGCAAGTCACATAAGCAGAAAAAGATACGGGAAAAGCAGTAAATAGGGGATCAGAGCTATTATTCTCAAAATGACCGGCTGGGTCATTACAATAATTGTCTTTTTATTACGATTTTTCCATAAGCTGGCTACCAAATTAATAACTTTTAAAATAGGGTACAGGTTAAAAGGTGGCACAAATATAGGGTAAGACTTCAAATGGCCCCAATTAATTGAACATGTTATTTTCTGTCGTTTAATGGGCCAGGTTGTAATGGAGTGGTGGCTAAATTACTATAGGGCTAAGAAAATCAAACTTTGACCCAACAACGTTAAACTGTTTTAAGGTTAAAAAGGTAGAAAATGACACCAAACATGAATCCAATATTATTAACTATTTTAAGGTTAGGAAAATGTCGAAATTGACACCTAACAGCTGGTTGTAACATCCCTAGATAAAATATACTTATTTTTTTAAAAATATTTAAAGGTTGCTAGTTTTGACAAGCTTTATAATGGACTTCATCCTCCTGCTGCTATTGTTGCTTCTAGTTCAGGCCTTCGAGGTCTGTGGTCAGGCTCTACCAAGCCTAGTTGTCACTGAAAGATAGATTGAACTGAGGAATAAAGGTATTTTCTTTCCTCATATTTTGACTCATCTTTTATTTTCTTCAATCTTCATACATCATTATAAAATTAATAAATTGAGTTTTATTTAATAATTAAGTTTAACTCTTATATGATGTTTTTCATAATCAAACTTATCTTTGATATTAGTTCTAACTTTTCTTTGCTAAATTAAAATTGATATTAATGCTTCTTTCACCATAGACTCAATTTTAATTAAAATATGTAATTGCAGGGGCTGGTATGTTTCTTTATTTTTTATTTTGGTGGACTCAAATTCAACTTTGGTATTAATTTGGTAATTTTATGATTACAGTAGTCACATACAACTTGTTTGGATGGTTATTACTAGGGGTGTACATGGACGGGGTTGGTTCAGTTTTATCAGAACCAAACCAAACCAACATAGTTGGTTTGGTTTGGTTCGGTTTTATCGGGGTTTTTCTTACTTTGTTAAAGTTTTGATAAGTAAATATATATTTAGTAACTAACAAACATATGATCTATAAAAATATTCTTATGGGAGAATTTTCTTAGTAACACATGATAGTTATTTTTTTAGTCGTCTAACAATAATTTTTTATTGATGTACGCTTCCAAGGTTAACCGAATTTAATAATTCAACATAAAATTCAATATAATACTAAATAATGATATGTTCTATTTAGTTTTGACTTATTAAAATAACATTTCAAATTCGAAAAAAGATATAAGAATTTAATAGACCTTGACATATGAACAAGGAAGAACAAAGAGATTGACGCATTTCAATAACACTTGATAAAAGTGATGGTACAACTCATTATTTTTCACGACCCAAAAACTCCCTACATGAAACGTCGTGATGGCACATAGTCTCTATGACTAGGTATGCCTAACAAATTGCGAAAATAACAAAAATAAAAATAAAACTCAACCACTAACTGCAATAGATAACTGAATAACCGGTGATAATACCGCTCGGCATGTACAATAACCAATACTCTAGAAAATACACAGTCTTTCCAAAGTCCTGAACATCGTAAGTCACAAGCTACATAAAGAAAATAGTATCTCTATACACCAAAATCTAATAAAAAGGAAATACATAAAGTGTTTGACTTAGGGAAGAATAGAGAGGGACTCTGAGGTCTGCGGACGGGGCAGGTATACCTTGAAATCTCCAAACTGCCTCTGCTTAATGATAATGTGGCTAATAATGAGCACCTGGATCTGCACACAAAACATGTGCAGAAGAATAGCATGGGTACACCACAATGGTACTCCGTAAGTGCCAAGTCTAACCTCGGTCGAGTAGTGACGAGGTCAGGTTAGGCCCCATTAGTATATAATAAGTAAAGCAGGAGAATATAACAGTATAATAAAAGACTGGAATTAAACAACAGGAAAACACAACAAATAACATTGCAACACACAAGGGATAAACAACAGGGGATCTCCCTAGATACCGTCTCGTAGTCCCAAAGTAAACATGCAGGGAGAACTCCCGAGGTACCACCTTGTAGTCTCAAAGTAAATATACAAGGAGAACTCCCGAGGTACCGCCTTGTAGTCTCAAAAGTGAGAACGTCCGAGGTACCGCCTCGTAGTCTCAAAAGTAAACACACAGTTCAAACCGATAAATACAAAAGTCAACAGCAAGAATTCTACAGTTAAGAATGATAAAGAACAAGGAAAACAGGAAATAAACTAGGCATGCTGCACAAAGTTGAAATGAGCAGTTAAAGCACGTAGACATGCGATATTAAACTAAACAGGATAACTATACATGTTGGTATAACTCAATTAAGAATGAAAATAGGTTACTACTCAGTAAAATTGGGTTTTTACAACAAATAGACAGTGTATGAACTTGTCACCTTGCTTACACGACACTCACATATCGCAACAGTACCAAATCCTAAAGGGATTTCCTCAACACAAGGTAGGCGAGTTACTTACCTCGAGCCTAGCTCAAATCAATTTGTAAGAATGCTTTTTCATCGATTATCCGACTCTGAATGGCCCAAATCTAGCCAAACACAATTGCATATCATAAATACAACTATATTAGACTAAGCTAATTAATTAAATCATGACTTTAAAATTTGAAAATCGCACTAAAAAGCCTCCTCGGGCCCACGTCTCGAAATCGGGTAAAAGTCACAAAATATGAATAACCATTCACTCACGAGTTTACTCGTACTAAAATTATCCAAATACGATATCGAAATCCGAATCAAATCTCAAAAAACTTAGTTGAAGAACTTCCAACCTTTTCCCCCCAAATTTCTCACCCAAATTCCTTAATTTAATGATAAAATAACCTTAGATTAATGAAATGCAATCATAAACGAGTTAGGAATTATTACCCCAAAGTTCTCTCTGAAAAATCCTTGAATTATCGCCTCAATCCGAGCTCTCAAAGTCCCAAAATTAAACATGGGATAAAACCCTCGAACATGAACCTTTTCTCCCCAGTGATTCCACATCTACGGGCCTCCTAGTCGCACCTGCGACACCGCACCTGCGGAAATTCCATCGCAGGTGTGGATTCCACTTTAAGTCCAAAATTCCGCTTCTGCGGACCAGGGATCGCACCTGCGAGCCCGTAATCACGCTCAACTATGTCTTGTAGAAGACTAAGCGGGCGTTGCAAATATAATCCGGGGTATTACGCCCGAAGTCGATCCCACAGGGTAGGGCTGGCGTTTCAGCCCTAAGGCCTGGCTAACGCCAGGTAGGGTCAGGCTGTAGGGCTCTGTCGCCCGGCTATTTGCATCCCTTTAGCTCTGTTTCCATCTCCAATTCACCTACACATAAAATAAACTCTATTAAGCACATAACAAGTGTATTTTCATCATTAATGCACCTCAAATGTAACGTATATCACATGTTAAACTATGCATTTTAGTCTCGCATCAAGACCCCACACTTAAACCTTTGCTCGTCCTCGAGCAATCAAACTACACTCATTTACACAACTTATTAAGCAAATCTCTTAACACGTTATACCAAGAATATTTAAAACATTTCAAGCACAAAGGTGTGACATCCTCGCCTCAATAATCGACTCACAAATACCATGCTTTATTCACAATTCACTAACTATTCTAACTTAGAGGTCAACAACATTACCTTTCCTTC